>CANYLF013078632.1:0-18696 GCA_948193215.1 Bocquillonia castaneifolia
AAGTTAAGTTTGACTTTTTAACAAATTAAGAAAAACTTACAATTTCACCCTCAAACAATCAAACACTACCAAATAACCACCTCCAACCATTATTTCTTTCAAGTACACCCCTCCTACACATAATCATCAATGAATAAACCATAATTAACAAAATTAAACATACTAATGATGCCAATTAACTACTAATATGTAGAATTAAACTTGAGGATGTTACACATCAACCCCAAAATGATCCATTTTCCACCAATTACAACCCGGGTTGGTGCAATCACCCTAACTTTGCATGGAGGGACCCCAACCAACCTAGTCAACCTAGTCATACGGCTCCACATGGATGCTCACCAAGGCAACAATATCAACTGCATCAACAACAAGTGCAACAACCACTTCAACAACAAGCCAAGCCATCTTTTGAAGATTAGGTATTAAAATACATGGTGTAGACACTTAAATTTTTTATGCAGGTACGTGGAAGCGGCACGGGAGCCCAGTGATGAATACGGTCTAATTTGAACCACTTTGTTACCCAATTTCTCGTAGAAATGAGCTGAAGAAAATGAAAATTATATTAAAACACGTTAAATATTTTCAAAATATATTTTTGGCTTAACTAATGGACCGAACAAGTGTTTAAACATATGTCCGAACCTTTTAAAATGACCCACATAAACTAGAAAATTGTTTTGAACCCCACCGGCTCAAAATGAACATCCGGTCGGATGTTTATTATTGTTTTAAAATTTTTAAATTATTTGGTTATGGGAGCACCTGCACGATTCGACAGAATATAACGGGTAATGATATGTCATACCCCATCCACTCAGAAAAGTAGATTCTCAATGTCGAAAAACCCTAATTTCTCAAGGCTATATAAAGGAAGCGATGTAGCAGAGAAGGGGGGATCGACGAGAGAGGGATGATTAAAAAGAATTTTTCACAAAAAAAAATAAATAGCAACAAAATAACCATTTTGTTAGTTAAGAAGGTTTCCAAGGAAGACTCTTTGATTTTTAAGGATTCAACAGCTCACTTCTACCCAAAAGCGGTAACTTAACTCAATTCTGAGGGAAACCAGTCATCCACAAAACATCCCTACATTCAGACTAAGCATATTTCTCACATTTAAATTCTTTTACTTAAATTTTGTAACTTTTACATATTTCTCGTACTAATTTTGTTTTACATGTTGACTACTTATATGAGTTTTGTGTGAAACCAGGAAGATGTAGAGCCTCTCATATTTGAGCATGGAGTCTTGTAACTCTAACCTCAAAATTTCATAGAGTCCTTTTTGCTTAGATTTTTTATTGTTGTTATAAGCTATTTTAATCATCTAAAGTGGATCCTTAAGAATCTGTATAAATTATCATTAGCTAATATACTATGTATCTATAAGAAAACATAACAATACAGGGAAAGAAGCTCAGGGAAGATGGATTGCACGTTCGATTGAATGATTAAAAATCCGGTCGGATGTTTGTAAAGATCCGGTCGGATGTCCAGCTTACCCCGGATGTCCCACCTGCCTGCTTAAATTCAAATATTTACCCCGGATGTCCCACCTACCTGCTTAAATTCAAATATTTGGGACTGAAACATCCGGCCGGATGTTCAGAGGACCGGCCGGACCTTCAATATGCTAAGGAGAAAATGCAAGCTTTGAAAGAGTAAATTGACTGAAGCTTTAAGGTTGGTTGATTCGTCCTCTCCAGGATGGATTAATCGATCGGTAAGATCTTTTTATGATTTTTTATACAAATCACCTATATGTTTTTGTAAATAATTAATCGGACATTTAGTTAATCAATTCGTTAATACATAAATAAAAATGGTAGAAATTCATTTCACATTTCCTCTCTTTAAGGTTGTATGTGCATTATTGCCATTTTAAATATTTCGGGTAAATAATAAATAACTTAATGTGCAAACCTTAATCCCAAAAAAAAATATAAAATAATTTAGAAACTAATTGTGAATTTTCTGTCTGTAAATAAATAAGGAAATAATCCACTCGGCTAACCACCATTAAAATGAGTAGTAACCCACAAAATCCAGCCAATCGCAATCAATCAACCAGGGTTAAATATAGCAGACTTGATGCAGAGCAAAAATTTGATTAGAAACAATATTAAGAGCGCTCATTCATTGCATCCTATTTTCTGGGTGATTTATCGCTTTAAATTGTTTGTCTCTGTAGGAAATAATGATCTCATTACTTAATTAAATGGGAAATTGCCCCAAGTATGGATGACTTATTCCGAACCCAGAAATCATTTGGGGTGATGACAAATGGGGATTTCTAAGGAATCTACCTGTTTGTTAATCATTAGGTGATCCCGATGTAATTCAGGTGGCGACTCCACAATTTTCATAAAAATTAAAAATCCTTTTAGTGAGTAGGTCACCATTGCTATTGGACACCAACTGACGGGCAGCGGTAACAAATACGCATCCCGGACGCTCTGTCCACAGTGACGACTCCACTAGGGAGGTTTTTACAAATAAAAATGAATGAAGATTCCGAGCAATTTCCCATCTCTTTAATTAATCTGGTCATTCTTCTCCTTTGCATTAAATGTAGTTCTGCATTGGTAGGGTCCTTATAAACCTCGATACCATATATAATGCATTCCAACAATTCCACACCAGTTTCTTGGATTATATTATCGATGGACCACTCACAGCGATTGGGAATCCTACCTGGCTTACCATTTTGGAAATTGTTAATGAGTCATGATTAATGGGAAGACAATACTGAATCTTTTACCATCCTAGCAATGGTCAATGGGAGTCCGACTCTGTAGGAGCCTTCTTAGCCCAACCAAAGAGTCAAAACCCAGCATGTAATAACCATAGAAGTTTCCATTAGGTTGTACCTGCTAATCCTAATTGCTATAATATTGCCATGAGCATTTATGATCATCAAGCCTAAAAGCCTATGCCGAAACTCTATCTGTCTAAAGGTAGAATTTAGGTACAAGGATATAGACTTGATTATCATAAATGCTATTATTTGTTAGGATAATTAGAGAGAACATTTATATGCGACAGTACTATCATCCCCTGTTAATGAAATAAAGTACCTCAGCCTACCTAGGAAATGGACTTTCGACCAATGAAATACGTGTGTGGGAGTAATAAGGTTGGAAGGCCTGCCGTTTGGCAGTAGTTGTTACGTGTACAGCTAACGAGTTTTCTTGTTTTCTTGTCATGCATACATGCATATGTATCTCATGCATACTGCTAATGCTTATGGTTTTGTAGTAAATATTGAGCCCCAGTCAACTTGGATAAGAGTAGGAAGACGGGTAGTCAGAGACAGTACTAACTTAGACAGAATGACAGGAATAGGACAACCGTTTGATATGGATGCAATGTTGGCCACCTTGAGGGTCATGATTAGGGAAGAGGTTCAACATGCTATCAACACTAGAACACCTGAGAACCCACCTCCGGAAGGGGAAGACAGAACTGAAGGTTGTGATGCTATCTCCACCCTAACTTGGAAGATGGAGCAGCTTCAAGAAATGCTCCAGGAGAAGAAATCAGACATAGAATTTGACTTGGAAAGTATAGGAGTCAAAGGCATGAAGAAGTTGCCTCCCAAATTTACCATGCCTAATATGCAGAAATTCAATGGAACTGGCGATACCAAGCTTTACCTTAAGTAATATGGATCTATTATGGCGGCCACACCACTTGACAACAAACAAAAGGTGGGGGTGTTCCCTCTATCTCTGATTGGGGTAGCCCAAGATTGGTACTACTAGCTACCAGCCATAATCCAGTCCGACTGGAAGGAACTCTATGAAGCATTCATGGGATAATATGCATACAACACTAAGGTGGAGGTTTCCTTAAGAGACTTGGAAGTGACCAAACAGAGGTACAATGAACAGTTTACAGACTTCTTGACCAGATGGAGAAACAAAGTAGCCTTGCTCAAGGACAGACCTTCCGAAAAGGACCAAGTTAGAATAGTGGTTCGGAATGTACTCCCTAACATAGTAGAGACTCTGCAGATAATGAACCCTAAAACTTTTGCCAGCCTAGAGGATGATGGGTTACAATATGAGGAAATAGAGGCAGAGAAAAAGAAGTACCATAAAGGAAAAGCCACATATAGCCGACCCTCAAACACCAAAACCACAAATGTAAACCGAGTGATCACCAACCGAAAATTTTCCAACTTCAACCAACCATTGTCCAAAGTATTCGAAAGGTTGGAGAGACAAAACCTACTCAAACCAAAACCAGCTAGATTCCCACCCAACTAAAACTCACCTAGGTACAGCCCTGATGCCTTTTGTAAATTCCACTAAACCCCCGACATGCTACTGATAACTGTCTCAAACTCAAACACTCTATCTAAGATCTAATCGAAGTAGGTAAAATCACTGACCCAGACAACAGACCACCTAGCACCAAACATAACCCCTTACCAAACTACCACAGAGTACCTCCCCCTAGCAAAAATATGTGTATTGAATATGGCTTTTCTGAAAATTTAGCTTCTTTCGAGCCCGACTCTACCTTGACAGATATGGTTGCCAGCCATGTAGAAAATTTGAGGGAAGAACTTACACAGTTAAGAGATTTGACTGGTCCTTACAAGCTACAGATAAGTTCTGATGAGTAGGTCAAGAATGTGTATATGTTTGATGCCTGGTATTCTTCCATTGAAGATGAAGCAGAACTAGCAGACACTTTTCATTTGACTCACACTGATGAGTCCTTATTACAAGTAACCCGGAGTGGCAGAGACTATTAGAGAAAAGATCTTGACATCCCAGAATCTAGTCATCGGAGGAATGGTCCTATTCCAGAAATAGGAAAAGACATTAGAGAGGTCAGTGAAAACCTAATAATAGAACAGTTGAAGAAAACCAAAGCCAATGCAAGCATCTAGGATTTGTTGGTGTATTATGAGTCATACAGAAGGGCTTTAGTGGATGCATTGTCCAAGATTCAAGTCCCTGAGGATGTTTCCCCCGAGAACATGATCGGATTGATGTTGGAAAGGAAGTCAGGAGAGATTATGTTCTCTAATGAGCACCTACCTCTGGAGGGTCGGGAGCATAACAAGGCTTTGTACATTGCCGCTGAGGTTAATGGTAAGAGAACATCATGTGTTATGGTTGATGACGGATCTGCTATCAATGTCTGTCCATCAAAGCTCCTTCCTAAGCTAGGAGTTCCAGCTACTGATTTGCAGCCATCCGATTTAGTCATCCGAGCATATGATGACTCAAAGAGGAGTGTAGAGAGTACATTCACTACTAGGATCAAAGTCGGTCTGATTGAGTCCGAGGTAAGCATTATTGTCTTGGATATTCCTTTAACCTTTGCAATTCTGTTGGGCAGCCCATGATTTCATTCCCTAGGAAGGGTCCCATCCATACTTCACTAGAAGACCAAATTCCCATATGAAGGAGGCATTTTGACCGTTAATGCAAAGCCAATCCATTCGATAGCAGTGCTACAAGCTGTACCTAGGGGTGAAATTTCCCCTATCAGGTTTCAGATCATGGGAATCAGGGGAGAACAGATGGGTACACAGGTCAATTCCATGCTTCAAAAGATGAACTATCTCTCGGGCCTCAGGCTAGGAAAGAACCAACAAGGGGTCACTACACTTTCAGATTTCAAGACTCAGACTACCCGCAGTGGCTTGGGATACACTAGAGAGTCTTAACAGAAGGGGAAGCAGAGCTTTATCAAGAAGGGGAGGTTTATATGAATGCTTTGTGCCGAAAGCTCAGAAGACACCAAAGGAAGCTACAAGCAACAAAAGCTCTATTTTGATACTAGAATAACTTATCACTGAGAACTTGGCTGCTAAAATAGAGACATTGGTGATTCAAAAAGAGGCTGAAGATGGCAAGGAGGCTGCTGCCCAGCTTGGCTATTCTGATATTGATGCTTTTATTTATGATGCACTTATGGAGCTTGGCTATTCTGTTGATGTAATAACTCCTGACCTCTTTAAGGAGGAGGAAGTGTTTTGTTTCCAAGGTTAATGATATAAACACCGACTTTGCTTACTTATGTGATGTTCATCTTGACGGCACTGTGCATTTCATTGATCATATCACGAGCATGTTTAACATTAATTCTGTGCAAACAAATGCATTCAATTTAGGTACAAAAGAAATACCATAGGAAATATTGATCACGTCTAATGTGACCTCTGAAGAGAGAGTGAGATTAGAACATATCCTTAAAAAATGGAAGGAGGTATTTGCCTGGACCTATGCAGACATGCCTGGGGTTGACAGAAGCATAGCAAAACATATCATTCTTACTGATCCTAACAAGAAGGCAGTCAATCAGAAGCTTAGGAGGTTGAGACCAGAATGGGCACAGTTGATTAAAGAGGAAATATCAAAGCAATTGAAAGCAAAGTTCCTAAAAGTGGTTAAATACCCAGGATGGTTGGCTAACATTGTCCCAGTTCCTAAGAAAGATGGCAGAGTCAGAATGTGTGTAGATTTCAGAGACCTGAATAAGATATCAATAAAGGATGATTTTCCTCTTCCTCACATTGATGTGCTTATCGACAATACGGCAGCCAGTGCTATGTACTCTTTTATGGATGCATACTCAGGATACAATCAAATCATGATGGCTGTGATTGACAAGATGAAGACATCTTTTATGACAGAATACGGTAGTTACTGCTACACAGTAATGCCATTCAGACTCAAAAATATGGGGGCAACATATCAGAGGATGGCTACAACCCTATTCCATGACATGATGCACAAGGAAGTGGAGGTCTACGTAGATGACATGATGGTTAAACCCCTTACCCGGAAGTAACACTTTGATGCCCTCAAAAAATTCTTAGCAAGAGTAGCCAGATATAAGCTGAGACTAAACCCGGCAAAGTGTGTATTCGGAGTAACAGAAGGCAAACTGTTGGGTCACATAGTCAGATAGAAGGGGATAGAAGTGGACCCAGACAAAATCAAGGCTATTCAAGAAATGCCACCCCCAAAAATAGAAAAAGAAGTCAGAGGATTCCTAGGGAAAATCCAGTATGCCAACAGATTTATATCACGGTTAACCATGATCTGTGATCCCATCTTCAAGCTATTGAGGAAGAACCAGCCCAAAGAGTGGAACTCCAGTTGCCAGGAGGCATTCGAGAAGATGAAACAGTACCTGTCCAATCCACCGATACTGCAACCTCCTAAAGTTAGGAACCCACTGATCTTATACATGGCACTAGAAGAGGAAGCCATTGGGGCAATGGTAGCTGAAGCAGATGGAACAGGGACAGAGCTTGTGGTGTACTACATCAGTAAGAAGTTGTTGTCTTACAAGGTCAAGTATGATGTAGTTCAGAAGACTTGCCTGACGGTCATTTGGGCGACTCATAAACTCCGACATTACTTTCAGTCCTACCACATGGAAGTGGTGGCGAAGATAGATCCTCTATGGTACTTGTATGAAGCCCATGTCCTAATTGGGAAACTGGCTAAATGGTTAGTCCTATTAACTAAGTTCGACATCCGGTACACGACTAAGAAGACAATCAAAGGGTGGTCAATTGCTAAATTCTTGGCTCTCAATCCAAAAGAGTCAGACAAGCAATTTGAATTTGAGTTCCCTATGAAAGGCTTAATGCAATAGAAGTTCAGGGATGTATTTTGTACTTCGACGGAGTAGTAAACCATAAAGGAGCAGGGATAGGTGTACTACTCATAACACCTGCAGGGGAGAAAATTCCACTTGCTAAGAAATTAGAATTTCCAGCCACCAACAACATGACTGAATATGAAGCATGCATCTCCAGATTAGAATCAGTATGCTCAATAGGAACTAAAGAAATCTCAGTCTTTAGGGATTCAAAATTGGTTGTCAGTCAAGCGACAGATGAATGGGAAGTCAGAGATTAAAAACTGAAGCTGTACGTTGAACACCTACAGCGGATCAAAAGCTGCTTCCAAAAGTGCAATATGTTTCACCTACCAAGAGGGGAAGACCAAATGGCTGACACTCTAGCCGCACTCACCTCAGTATGGGAAGATCCGAGTAAGGTACTGATGAAGCCTTTGGTAATGACAAAAGTCAGACAACCATGTTACCTGAAGGAGGAAATAGTGTGCTCTACTGGAACTCAAGAAATGTCCTATTTCTATGATGTCTTAAGATACCTGGAAACACAGGAGTACCTAGAGGAATCAATAAGTAAACAACGCTTTGCCATATGACTCCATTCCAGGAATTACACTTTCCATGAAGGCGTGTTGTACCAAAGATCACCTACCGGAATGCTTTTTAGATGTGTCACCAGAGAAGAAGCTGATAGAATCATGAATGAAGTTCATGCAGGAGCTTGTGGGCCTCATATGAGTGGGCCTGTATTATCATTGAAGATATAGAGGCAGGGGTATTACTGGGATACCATGGACATGGATTGCATCAGAATTGTCCGCAAGTGTCACAGCTGTCAGATATACGGGGACCAGATTCATATCCCACCTTCAGAATTACACAATCTTGCTTCCTCGTGGCCTTTCTCTGCTTGGGGAATTGACATCATAGGACCCATAAAGCCTACTGCCCCTGTGGTGATAAATATATCATTGTGTCAGTCGAATACTTTACCAGATATGTTAAAGCTATCTCGCTCCCAATGGTCACTACACACAGTATGACAAAATTCCTAGCCAAGAAGATCAAATGCAGATTTGGGCTTCCTCATCACGTAGTGTCAGATAACGGAGTGCAACTCCAAGGGGAAACAGCTGACTTTTTGAGAAAGAATGGTATAGAGCACCATAAATCATCTCCTTACAGGCCGTAAGCCAATGGGGCCATTGAAGCTGCTAACAAGAATGTCAAAAAGATACTAGCAAAGATGGTCAGAACATACAAAGATTGGTCGGAGCAGTTACCATATGCCATTTTCGGATACAACACGACCATCAGAAGTGCAACTGGACAAATACCTTTCTCTTTGGTGTATGGGGGAGAAGCAGTACTTCTGATAGAAATGCAATGCAAGTCACTTCGGGTAGTGTTAGAATCACACTTACCAGAGATCGAGTGGGTAGAGAAGAAGTATAGACAGTTGTTATCTCTGGAGGAAACTAGGAAAAAAGCCTTCTACCATACCCAATTGTACCAACGAAGGATGGCCAGATCATTCAACAAGAGCATCAAACCTTGTGCCATTAAAGAGGGAGACTGGGTCCTAAAGCAAGCTAGGCTCGTTCCTTTTGATCCCCAAGGCAAGTTCAAACCTGGGAAGGTCCATACATGGTTGTGAAGGTCCTACCCAAGGAGGCAGTCAAGATTTTAGATTTGGATGGTAATGAATTCACTCAACCCATCAACATGGATAGGCTGAAGAAATAATACCTATAAAAAAATAAAAAAAGGAAAAAATTATGATGATTTGAGAGAAAATTTCCAACTGGAAAACCTGTGAAGGACGGTTGGTAATAGGGGGCATATTATGCACGATTAGTATAGTATGCCTTTGTAAATAAAAGAGTACATCATATTAATAAAACATAATTATTGATAAACATTGTCTTATTTATGATGACAGTGAAATGTTTACATCTACTTAAAAGGAAAAACATTCACAAAATATAGGCCAAGGGCGGTTGTGAGACCACTTAACGCCTAGTGTTTCCATACTGCATTCTGCTTGCATTATACAGGGTAGTCATGTCCCAGGAACGGGAGACAGATGGTTCATGATTTTGCAGCACAACCTAGGCCTCGTAAAAATCATCAGTCACAGTACTACTATGGAAGGTCACATTGATAAGTCGGCGTCTACCGCCCCACCCCCCGGTAGATCCGGTCAAGCAACTAAGGCTGCAGAGGAGAGTTCTCAAAGTCAGGAAGTATAGGCACAGTACATTGAGCTTGCCCATATTGGCGACAGAGCCTAGATGGGGTGTAGAAACTGGAAAGTTGCAGTCCGGCCAATGGAACGCATTTGTCAAAGAGCTCTACTGCCACTTCCGTTAAAGACCACCATTGTCAGTGCTAGCGGATGTTATCCTCTTGTCTATTGTTCAAAAAGTCATCCCATTCGACTTCTATTAGATTAAAGGCAGTACAAGAAAGACAACGGGTCATCAATTGCCAAGGCATGCAAAGGTTCAAACTTCTAGGAACCTCCAAAAGGCCCAACCTTTCCCTCAACCAAATCTATCACATTAACAATCAAGTAATAATAATAATAATAATAATAATAATAATAATAATAATAATAATAATAATAATAAAATAACCACAAAAATAGTAGTAAAAAAAAGGAAGAAAAAACTCATTTACCTGTAAAAGCATTGGGCTACCCTTAAACCGACCACCTTGAGAAACACTATCCAAGCCGATGAATGTTTCAGCCAGAATGATAGGAAAAGGATCCGCACCGGCCTCCACCTAACTAATAATATGAGCGATTTGAATATCACCCATGCCATCTGGGTCAATTAGCAGGTAAGCTGCATATAAAGAAAAAGCAAGGATTCTTCGCCAATCGAAACAGCCAGTGGTTTTATGTCTACAGTGTTCCAGCAACTCAGGCAGTGTTAGCATTCCATGATTTGAATAAGATAGCAAGGTTCGGGGTGGCAAGTCAAAAAGTGGGACCGTGAAAGCGGGAAAATTCAACTCTAGACTAGGCAAGGCCACATGAATTGAAGAGGAAGTGTAACTTTTACCCAGGATAGCAGTAAATTCTTCAGGCAGGGGGCATATTTCAATGTCCTTGAAATGGAACACATGATCTTGGTAATTCCAACACTTAGCAGCACTCCTAAGAAAGCGTTCTTCAAGTGTCATGCCCCTCACAGAAACTAGAGGAGGCAAAGCAAAATCATGCAGGTAGTTCCATTTTTGGTGACTACAACCCAAGAGTTCTCTGATGAGACCCTCAATCATTGAAGGTGTAGGGGAAAGGAGCGAACTCATGTTTACAATGTAAAATATTGGAAGAGCATAAATAAGAACAAGAGAAAGCAAGAGAAGAAGCAAAAAAGGGCTACGGGCAAAGGGAAATGAAGCAGCTCTCAAATATAAACAGATTGCATGCATGAAAGGCACCTCTCATTGGTCCAGGGGTTGGAAAACATGCAAAGACTCGGCCTTTAACAGAAGCAAGAAGAAATGAATTAGTGGAGTAACACCTGGTGAAGAAATGATAGATGTCAAAAAGGGAACACGCAGCGGCTCGATGATCCGGCCGGATCATTGAACATCCGACTGAATCTTTGAACATTCGGCCGGATGTTCATGACGTGGAGAAAGCCAAAAATTCATATATTTCTCATGCATGCATGTACATACTCATGTATAAAGGTAAACATGTAGGCATTATTACATTTTCATAAACTTATAGGCACATACATGCTCATGTGTAAAGACAAACATGTAGGCATTATTGCATTTTAATAAACATATAGGCACATACATACTCATGAAGAAAGACAAACATATATGCATTATTGCATTTTTACAAATGCATGATCACTACATTAGGCATTTAAAACATTCAAACATGTGCATACATGCATAATAGGTCTGAATAAAAGCCATCTCAGTGAGAGTACAGCTGCAAAGTGTCAGAAATATTCAGAACAATAGGCCAAAAGAGTACCTAGCACATCAACAATGTTTTAGGATTAGTTGCCCAAATAGGTCAACAGCATGTATGTATATATATGTATATATATACATACATATATATACATATATACATACATATACATATGTATGTATGTATGTATGTAATTCACTACTGAAAAAAAGCAGATTAGAAACGGACATGATCCATTTCTAATCCTTTTTTTCCATTTCTAAATGGATGTTGTCGGTTTCTAATTTCTTCATCACTAAATTTAGAAATGGAATTAAAAACGGACACAACGGGAATGGTTTATTCATCAAAAAGACAAAATTTGGGTTGGTACAAAATTAGAATAAAGATTTGTTAAAAAAATGATTGGGATGAAATACGTAATTTGGTGCTTATAGTAGTCCCAATTGTTGAGAAAATCGGACCGGATAAAGTAAGACCACAGCTAATAATTTGAGAAAATAAAGATAAAGAATAATAGAACATACAGATTTTACGTGGAAAACCCCTAAATAAATTAGGGTAAAAACCACGAGCAATGATAGAAGAATTTTACTATGAGAAAATAATAGGGGTTACAACCTCTTTATTTATAATGGAGAAATGCCAAAAACTCTCTCTTTATAATAGGAGAAAATAATCATTCAACTCTCTAATATATCTCTACCTCTCTCTATATATATATTTTTTTCTCTCTAGGATGAGATTTGCTTCTTATAATCTCTGGCTATTTATAGGCAGAGGATTACACGTACAAAACCCGTAAATCCACCAAAAACCACCGAATAAAGAAAGAAAAAAATTTTCTTTCTTTATTCAAAAGTTGCGGCTAAGTGCTCCACAATTTCCCACTTGAAGATGTGATTAAGGATTAATCAGATCTTCACACCATTCTTTCTTCCCTGCTTTTCCATACTGCTCTTGTTTCTGTTAGGCCGTTAGAGGAACGACACCAAATAAACTTGTCAGTGTTGACTGCCTTTGTCATAAAGTTTGCTAGGTTGTCTTTAGTATGAATTTTCTGCATATCCACAATGCCCTCTTCCACTTTCTCACTAACAAAGTGATACTAGAGTCGTATATGCTTTGACTTTGAATGAAAAGCTAGATTCCTTGCGAGATGCAAGGCACTCTGACTATCACAAAACAGAGGAATTTTCTCTTGTTCATGCTCGAGTTTCTCCATTATCATTTTCAACCATAGTGCTTCCTTACTAGCTTGTGTAGCTGCTACATATTCTGCTTCTATTGTTGAGGTTGCCACAATTGACTGTAGTTTTGATACCCAGCTTACAACTTCACCAGTAAGTGCGAACACATACCATGTAGTAGATTTGCTTTTATCAAGATCACCTGCATAGTCCGAGTCAACATATCCTCTGACAATAAAGTCTGATCTTCCATAACACAAAGCAACATCTGAGGTTCCCCTAATATATCTTAGGATCCTCTTCACAGCGTTCCAATGCTCTCTACTAGGTTTCGCCATGTACCGACTTACTACTCCCACTGCATATGCAATGTCTAGTCGTGTACAAATCATCATGAACATTAAACCCCCCCACTGCTGATGCAAACAGTACTAGAGACATTTCCATCCTTCCTTTTTCATTGCTAGGTCTCATACTAGAGGATAACTTGAAACTAACAGGAAGTGGGGTAGAAATTGGCTTATAGTCTGGCATATTGAAGTGTCGCAAGACCTTCTTTAAATAATTTTTCTGAGAAAGCCATATCTTCCTATTGTTTCTGTCTCGGTGAATTTACATCCCTAGAATCTTGTTTGCAGGTCCCAAGTCCTTCATTTCAAATTCCCTAGCCAATTGTGCCTTCAATTCTTTAATATGATCTTTGTTGGGGCCTGCCACCAATATGTCATCTACATACAATAGCAAGATAATGAAATCACTTTTGCCAAACCTTTTAAAGTATGCACAAGGGTCTGCATTAACTCTATTGTAACCAAGGCTCATGATGAAGGAATCAAATCTCTTATACCAACACCTCAGTGCCTGCTTTAGACCATATAGAGAATTGTTCAACCTGCAAGCCAAGTTCTACTTTCCTTTTTCTTCAAAACCTTCCGGCTGGAGCATATAAACCTTTTCCTCAAGATCTCCATGAAGAAAAGCTATTTTCACATCTAGCTACTCTAGATGTAAGTCAAATATAGCGCACATTCCCAGGACTACTCGAATTGATGTAAGTCAACCATAGGAGAAAATATTTCATTGAAGTCAATCCCTTCTTTCTGAGCATATCCTTTCACCACCAATCTTGCATGAAACCGCTCCACTTAATCTTCGCTATTTCGTTTGATCTTATAGACCCATTTGTTGCCAATAGCCTTACTTCTTTGTGGTAGTGTTACGAGCTCCTAAGTCTTATTCTTATGTAGGGCTTCCATTTTTTCTTACATTGCTGCAATCCACTATGACGCATTTGAACTACTCATTGCTTCTTGGAGAGTTAATGGCTCCCCTTCCTCAGTTAGAAGACAGTACACAATATTACTACCCATAACATAATCTTTATGCTAGGGTAGTATACGTTTTACGTGTTTTCCCTTTCCAAGTTTTGACTCTTCAGACTCCATTGGCTCTTCTTCTTCAAACTCAGTTGGCTCTTCCTCTTTGTGCTCTAGTGCTACTTCAGAAGAATCTTCTTATGCAGACTTCCTTTTCACCTATACAGTTGTAGTCTCTTAGCTTTATTTTGAAGTGCTATCATCTTCTCTCTTCAATTTGTCTTCTATGAATATTACATCCCTGTTGACTATAACCTTTCAAGCAGTGGGATACCACAAGCTATACCCCTTTACACCGTTAGTATATTCCAAGAACAAACACTTCCTGTGTTTTGAATCCAACTTTGTTGTTTCTTGGGTATTGTACATCACGTACACATGACTTCTAAATATATGGAGGTTTGAATAATCAGCTGACTTCCCAGTCCACATCTCCATCGGTGTCTTTAGATCAATTACAGTAGATGGAGATTGGTTAATCACATAATAGGCGGTGTTGACTGCTTCTGCCTAGAATACCTTATCTAGACATGCAGCTCCCAACATTGCTCTTGTTCTTTCTAACAATGTTTTGTTCCTTCGCTCTACCACTCCATTTTTGTTGAGGAGTGTATGCTGTAATGAGTTGCCTCTTGATGCCTTTTTGCTTGCAAAAGCTATCAAATTCATTGCCAATGTACTCACCTCTATTATCTGACCTTAAACACTTGATCTTATTGCCTAGAACAAGTTCAACCAGCGCTTTGTAAGTTTTGAAAATTGCAAAAAAATCTCCCTTGCTCTTGATAGGATACACCCAACATCTCCTGAAGTAATCATTAATGAAGGACACAAAGTACTTCGCTCCTCCCAGTGATGAAACCAGTGCTTGCCATACATCAGAGTGAACTAATTCTAGAACATTTTTGCTTCTAGAATTGGATGTGTTGAACTTTAGTTGATGCTGCTTGCTTGTTATGTAGTGCTCACAAAAAGGTAATGTCACCTTTGTAAGACCCGGAAGTAGATTATCCTCAGCAAGAACCTTCATACCTTGTTCAGACATATGTCCAAGCTTTTGATGCCACGCCATTATAGATCTCTCACTTGAACTACTTGAAGCAATAAATGCTTCTTGCACAGTCTCTTCCAAAAGTATATACAAATTTGCCGCAATCTTTTCTCCTTTCATAATTACAAGCACTCCTCAACTAATCTTCATGATTCCTTTCTGAACTTTGATATTACAATCAAGATCATCCAGCTGTCTTAGAGATAACAAATTATTCTTTAGGCCCTCCACATGTCTTACTCGAATAGTGCAGACTATACAATCATGCATCTTTAACCTGATGGTTCTAATGCCTATGATTTTTAAGGCATTATCTTCATAACTATATACAGATCCTCCTAAGATAGGTTCATAATAATGGAACCATTCTCTTCGAGAGGTCATGTGATAAGTTGCTCCTGAGTCAAGAAGCCACACATCAGTAAATTTCTTCCTGCTCTTAGTTGATATTGTTGCTTCATAGCACGATACATTTCCATCATCTAAAGTGCTTGCCACATTCCCTTGAGGATTGGAATTCTTCAGACTCTAACAATCCTTCTTCAAGTGACCTTTCCTACCACAATGGTAGCATTTAAAATTCTTCTTACTTCTTGATTTTGACCTACCATGATTATGACTCCCACTTGGGCCACATTCCGTTGATCTCCCTCTCATCACCGTTAAGGCTTCCACTTACTGTGAACCTGCCTGCTTGTCCTCCTTGTTCTTTCATTGATTTTCTTCTTTAAGAATAGCGGCTGCTATATCATCAAAGACCTAGGAATCAGAATGAATATTATTTGTTAAATTGATGATGAGTTGATCATACGAATCAGGTAGACTTTGGAGTAGAAGTTCCGCACGTTCTTGTGACTCTATTTATAGCCCAAAGATGTAACTGAGAAAATAGAGTATTTAAGACATTAAGGTGCTCTGTCATTGAAGTAGATTCTGACATTCTCAAGGTGTAAAGTTTCCTTTTAAGGAAAATTTCATTGTGTAACGACTTGGCTTCGTACAGTTTGATGAGGTGATTCCAGATCTTCTTTACCGTCTCCTTTTCTTCTATGCTTGACAATATCCCATCTACTAGTGCCAGATGAAGATTTGCAATAGCATTCCCATCCATCTTGTTCCAATTATTATCATCTGTGATTTCCTGCAGCCTTTCACTAATAGCCGCCAGACAATTATCTTTTCTCAAGATAGCCTTTATCTTTAATTTTCACAATGAGAAATTTCTCCTGTTAAACCTTTCAATCTCAAATTTTGCCACCATTGCTTCTATCACAAAACAATTGAGCAAAAATTGCTCCCACTATTTCACATGAATAGTAATCATGAATAGTACTCTGCTACAGTAATTATGAACAGTACGCCCCCTGCTATAATACAAATAATAGAAGAATTTCACTATGAGAAATTAGGGTGAAAGCCGCAGGCAAGGATATAAGAATTTCACTATGATAAAATAATAGGAGTTACAGCCTCTTTATTTATAAAGGAGAAACACTGAAAAACTCTCTTTTTATAATAGGAGAAAATAATCACTCAACTCTCTAATATTTCTCTACCTCTCTCTATATATATTTTTTTCTCTCTAGGATGAGATTTTCTTCTTACATCCCCCTCCTAAAGGAAGGGGATTACGTGTACAAAACGCGTAAATCCACTGAATAAAGAAAGAAAAAAAATTTCTTTCTTTATTCAAAACCACCGAATAATTTTTAGTATATATATATCAGAACGAGTTGGCGTGTCAACCCGCGACCCAACTCATTTATTCTGTATCATAAACGTGTCTACCAATTCATGACACTAACCTTCTAAACCTCAACCCTAACCTATTTAACTCCCGTGTTAGTCGTGTTGTGTTATCATGTCGTGACCCACTTTGACAGCTTTATGTTGATTCATGTATGTATATATATACATACGTAAACTAATCTTATATTTTGTAAAGTAAAACACAAAGTTTGTAATTATAAAAAAAAATATAAAGTTTGTATACTTTATTTTAAACATAGTCATGATAGTCTCCAACATGTGTGTGTGTATTCAACCCTTCATGATGAACCTGACTTGAATTCTAATTAACACATCGATTCACCCCTCTTGGTATTTCAGTTAGTGATCCTGGGTTAATTACCCACAAAATTAATTTCCAAAAGATTTTGGCATCGAATCGCTAACTAAGTCAACCCTAGTGATTTAAAGCAATCTAGAGATCCCACAAGCACCGATATCAAATCACTCAGGCTGCTGAACAATGCAGCAAGCAAGGGTGGAATTCATACTTTAAGTTTTAAATATTTTTGCTTTCAAGACACTAGGGTTGACATAGTTAACAAAACTCAACAAGATTCTCTTCAGTTGTGTTTAAAGAAATTAATTAAGATGTGTAGCAATAAAAATATTTTAACTTGGTGCTTATTGGTATTATTTTTTTCACATACATATTGTAATTCATTAATTTTAGTATGAAAATTTTATTGTGGCTACATAGATTGTGTCATTCACTTATTAAATATCTTCAAATCAAATAAATTAATTAATTGCAAAAATAGTATTTTAGCAACTAAAATTATTATTCAATTTCTTTTAAATTATATATATATATATATATATATATATATATATATATATATATATATAATTTTAATAACATTTATTTTATTGCTACAAAAAATATTAACAACGACTATTAGGTGGTTACTATAATTATTCACATGTTATTAACATTTTGTAAATTCTATCGTTGCAAAAAAATTATAGTTTTAACAACAACAATTAATTCCATCCAGGTAACTAGAATTTAGACGTTTCTAAAACAATGAATCTAACGTAATCATTAATTTATAATTATCGTTGTAAAAAATATTAGACAACGCCAGCACACATTACGACCAAAAGTCATTTTTAAAAACATTTAGTAACGATAAATCAAGTTTTTGTAGCGATTTTCATCATTGCTATATATATACAACCATTTACGACGAACCTGACTCGAATTCTAATTAACACACCAATTCACCCTTCTTAATATTTCAGTTAGCGATCCCAGGTTAATTACCCACAAAATTAATTTCCAAAAGATTTAAGCATCGAATCGCTAAATAAGTCAACCCTAGTGATTTAAAGCAATCTAGAGATCCAACAAGCACCGACATCAACTCGCTCAGGCTGCTGAACAATACAGCAAGCACAGGGTGGAAGTCATACTTCAAGTTTTAAATATTTTTGACTTAGTTAACAAAAATCAACAAGATTCTCTTCAGTTGTGTTTAAAGAAATTATTTAAGATGTGTAGCTATAAAAATATTTTAACTTGGTGCTTATTGGATTGACCAAAAAAAAAAAAACTTGGTGCGTATTGGGATCCCAATTGTGGTTTGTATGTTTAAATAAACGTTGAGGACACAACGGGAATGGTTTATTCGTCAAAAAGACAAAACTTGGGTTGGTAGAAAATTAGAATAAAGATTTGTTAAAAGAAATGATTGGGATGAAATATGTAATTTGGTGCTT
>CANYLF013080370.1:0-26305 GCA_948193215.1 Bocquillonia castaneifolia
TATTTTTAATTAATCAAAATTCAAATTTCTAATAAATTTACCTAATTAATTACATAAATTAAAATAAAATTAATTTAAATTAAAAAAAACTTACCTGTCAGGTGCGGCTGGCCGGCGACTTGCAGCAGGTGGAGGAGATCGCGTCGGAGCCGTTGAAGATGGAGAAGACCAAAGAGGAGGGGGGTGACATCTTCTCTGTTGCTAGCAATGGCAGCTAGAGGTGGTCGAAGCTTCTATTGGCAGTTTTGGAGGCGGTGGCCGCTGCTGCTGCGTCTTCGTGGAGGGAGGAGAGGAGGTCGTCAACGGCGGCTGGTCGACGGCAATGGTGATGGTAGGAGGGAAGTCTATTGGGTGCTGGTGGTTGCTGGTTTGGGATTGGCTGTCAGAAGAGAACGACGGCTGTGAGAAGAGAAAGAAACAGATAAGAAGAACAAATGGGATCTAGGGTTTTTGTATCTGCAATATCTGCGACGGACAATTCTGTGGCAGATATATGTATGTCCGTCTCAGATTCAAAATAAAAATTACAGAGTATCCTACCTAAAACTCTGCGATGAAGGTCCCTATCAGTCGCAAAATCTGTTATGGATATCCGTCGCAGAATAAGTTCGCCCGTCTCAGAATAGTTGGCGCCCCAGGTATAAAATAAGGCGCGCAAGTCCCGCCAAAATTTGCGACCACATCTGCGACGGATATGCACGTCCAACGCAAAAAAACTAAAAAATTTTAACCTCGTCTCAATTTTGAGACCAATCCATCACAGATTTGGTTTATCTGCGATGGACTCTCTATCCGTCGCAGAATTCCGTCGCAGTTTTGCCTTTTTCTTGTAGTGATTTCCACTATTGTTTCGTCCATTATTTCCATTGTTGCCACCATTGTTGGGAATTGCATCATCATTGTCATCCTCATGAACATCTTCAACATGTCCTTCGGGAGGATAAAAGTTGTTGCATGGTAATCCAAATTGTGGATCACCAGGTTTTGTTCCACTAGATGCCATGTTGCTGGCTTGCTTTCGTCGATGAGAAATGGAACGATATGCTCGACAAGTTTGTTCTATCTCCGGATTCAACTCTACTAACTTGGAAGAATCAATACCCTTGGATTGATTCCGAGTTAGCATGCACTACCTACAAGCACAAAAACAAATCCAAATCAACAGTAACGAAATAACAACTAACACAATACGCAACAATTAATTCACGATCACAATACGAAATTTAGCAAAAAGAAAAAAAATCAACACGAAAAAGAAAACAAAAACAAAAAAACAAACAAAAAGCAAAAAAAAACAAGCAATGACAAATGTTAACGATTAAACAAAAATAAAACAATTAACAATTTAAGTAAATAAAATCACGTTAATCGAAAAACAATTAATTCCGTTATCCCCGGCAACGGCGCCAAAAACTTGATAACTCCCGCAAGTGTATGGAATAGTTGTAGTAATAAACTCGAAGTACGAGGTCGATCCATAGGGACAAATCATATAAAAATCAAATTTTCGATATTAAAGGCACAATATGCAAGAAAATTAAAACAAGTACCCTTAGTTTGATTTTTGAAATAATTAAAAACTGAATAAATAAATTAAAATAAATTCAAGCAACTAAAATAAAGCAAGAAAATAAATTAAAACTAAAAACAAATTAATTCGATAAAACACTAGAGCTCAAAAATTCATCTAGAGGGGTAATTCAATTACTAATTAAAATTCAATTAAGCAAAACTTTACGAAAATATTTTAATCCTTTCCCAAGGTATAAAAATGTGTTTAATTGAACCAACTATGCTGCTCTTTCGATGCACACCGATTAAAAACAATTAAACCCATTAAGAAAAGTTTTTAAATCAAGTTTAGGTTAATTGCCGCTTCCATATTAACGTCTAAACAAGTTTAATTCCCAAATCCGGTTTATTTCAATCCATCCATTGAACAATAAACCTAACAAATATAATTCTAGGTGGTCAATCAAGAAATATATTAATAAAAGCTCTTGGAAATTAATTTAATTGAATGAAAACAAGAAAAACTATAATTAAATAGTTAATCAAACATTAGTTATTAAATCACCCCCTACTAGACTTCATCCCTCACTCTAGTAGGAAATTTGGTTATTAAACATAATAAAAATCACCAAACAATTACTTAAAATCATCAAACAAACAATAAACATGATAAAAATAATATAAATAGATTAAATCAGAATCAACTTAGTCTCAATTGTTGAATACAAGCTTCAATTTTTCACAAATTAGGGAGAATTCACCTTGAATCAAATTAAAACCAAGAAATTCTAAGCAACCTAAAATTTAACTCTAGAGAAAATAAAAAAATAATAAGCTAAAAAAAAGGTGGCTACTAATTATAAACAAGAGTATATATATTGCTTCAATTAAAACCCTAAGAATACCCTAAAAAACCACAAAAATCAGACCACAATAACCCAAGAAATCGCCCAAAAACCACTGAAAAAGTCTGTTGAACTGCACCAAACCAGACCTGAACCAGTCTAGCCCGTGGTCTGGTTTGACGCTTGCTGCGTCTGGTTAGGGGCTGTTTACTGATCGAACCAGACCTGGGTCGGTCTGGTTTTAGTCTGGTTATATGCTGCTCCCGAACCAAACCTGAACCAGTCTAGTTTGCGGTCATGTTTGGGTTTGGTTAAGGGCTGTTTCTCCTCTCTTTTGCAAGGTTGAAACCAGATCTGATTTGGCATGGTCAACGGTCTTATTTCAACTTTGACCAACAGGTTTGAAGCATATTTAACTCAAAATTTGTCCCGGTTTGATCCTACACGCTCCTAACATTGCAAATTAAATAATTTCAACAAAATAAATGCAAAATTAACTCAAAATCATGGATATTTTAATTAAAATCCTATTGATTTATATAGATAAAAATTCGATTATCATGAGTCGCCACCTGAACCGGCATCAGCAATATCTTACATGGTGTGCATCTCGATTCCCCTAAAAATGCAATGACACCTTGACCTCAGAGATTCTGTGATCTGACTACTACATTCTTAGGGCGTGATTCTTACTAGCCCCTTCTAGAATTATTCTAACCTTTATTTCCTCTATGGCAATTATATCAAAGCTATAAAATAGAGAAAATCCTACATTTTACATGCCTTATCATTTTTGGAAAGTTGGTTTCTATTATTAACAAACAAGATTCATTTTAACAAATTTACCAAATATGGTTAAAAATCAAATTACATGCAAAAGGTGATTAGAACACACAAAGCACCAAACAACACAACCTAAGTTTCTAACTTTTTCTAGCCTATTTTAATTACCAAATGAACATTATTAGTCTGTATTCTTGCAAAAAAAACCTACTACAATTACCCAAGAATGATTAAGAGCTTACCTCGTCACTTAATTCCACGTGAAAAGTAAAATTTAAGCCAAAAAAGGTGCTCAACACCAATGTAATGCTAGAACGCTAGTGTAGACTAGCGTTGTAGACCTTTCAATGCCAGTGGGAGTGGCATGACGCCACTCCACTCCCAGATCGATAAAAAATGCAGAAAAGCAAGAAAATATGCAGAAAAATGTGATGCTATAATGATCCAATTAACAAAATTGGATGTTCTAATCATGCTAACGTCAAAACCAACTTCAAAACACATTTACATGCATTATTTGACATTTAAAACATAATTTCACCCAAAAGATGCAATTTTTACACATTTAAAACCACATGAACATTCATAGAAAATTCATATTATCACGAAGTAACTTCAAATCTTACCCATTATCTTATTAATACTGCAAAAACTCGTTAGTAACATAAACACACACATAGAGCATATTAACATCATTCTGTATCATTTAAACATTTAAATCTAAATCATGCCCCCAAATCATGTCAATAATCATTCAAAATCACTAAAACATGTTATACACAATAGATCATGCCATGGATGACCAAAACAGAAAATAACATAGAAAACACAGCTGTAATTCTTCTGGAATTGGCTTGAGTACCCTCAAGGAGCGTCAAAAAATGTAGAACAAGGCTTCGTTATTGCTAATCACCAAGAAAAATGGAATGGCAGGTAGTATTTCTTCTCAAGAAACACCAAAACTCCAAAGCAAAGGAAACCTAGGGTTTTTAAGTCAAAAAAACCTTTTTAGTGAATTGATTTTAGCTTTAAAATACCCAATACTTCAGATTAAAAATGAATTTTCAAGCCAAAAAAAAAAACCTCCCTCTCTAGGAAAAACTATTACTTCTTATAGGCAATAAAAGATGAGAAGATGAGCTTCAATCAATAGATTGTTATCCCTAGATTAGTGTTTTCCCATTCATGGGGATTAACTATCTGTATCTAGCCACGTTCTTGGGCTATATGGGAATTTAAATCGTATGGTGAAGCTGCTGTAGATAGATTTTGGAGAAGATAAGTGATAAATCCTTTTAAATGATGATAATTCAATAAAAATCCACTTAAAACCAAAGATAAATCAAGAGATAATGATAAACAATGATACATAGATAACAATCACCATTTTCTATCTCATCTCTAACTTAAAAACTGATCTGAAATGTAGCTTAACCTTATCTAATCATTTGGTGTTTGAAAACAAATCAAAATCTTCATTTTTGACAGCCCAAGGATGGCCACGCCACTTCAAGTGGCGTTGAAAGGTGTCAACGCCACTGCAAGTGGCGTTGGATGCCCTTAAAGAGTGTTAGACCCTTTCGAGGCTCGTTTGAAGCCCAAAACATCAAAATCTGGAAAATCGTATTAGAGACAAAAAAAATGTGCAGAGTAGCCCAATCTATGTTAAAATAGTTTCATGCCATTTTGAGACTCACACAAGAAGTTATGACCAAAACCGTCTGAATTTTACATGATTAAGTTTAAAACAAGCTAGTTTTGACTTAAAATGAGTTAATCAAGCTTCAAAACATTTTCAAAAGTTAATCGGTGATTAGCAAGAAGCCAACATCATCCGACTCATACTAATTAAAGCATATACTATCATCATTGGGCCATTGAACCGCATCCCTATTCCTGCATCCAAAAATTAGGTGTCTATAGTTTGCCCCAGTTTTGTTGGAGGTTTGGAATATTAACCAATAATATGGAAAATGATGACAAAGCACTAACCATATAATTTTTGGAAGAGAAATGCGTACCTTAGCCCTGGAGTATAGAATCTTATCTCGGACCTCAGCTGCCTCGACTTGACTCCATGGGAATGGTGTTAATTTTCTTTGGAGGGCAATCCTCGCGACATTAACTCCATTGGGGATTGGTTATCCTTTATTGAGACCACTCTACTGGGGATTTTATGCTTTCTCTTTTGGTTAAGGGAAATCCTCTGAGATTCAAGAATCACCTTCTTAGTAATGCTCCACTGGGAATGTCTGCTTTCTAAGACTTTAATTCTGAAAGTTATTTCTACTGGAGGAAAAGTACTTTTCAAGGTGTGAGATAAGGTTTGATCTCACTTATTTAAACGCTTTCAGAGTCTAAAATGAGGTTTAGATCGGGATTGAATTCCAAATACTTTCAAAGTTTGGAAAATATTTGATCTCACTCGTTTAAATACTTTCAGAGTTTAAAACAAGGTTTGGATCGAAATTGTTTCAAATACTTTTAGAGTTTGAAACAAAATACTTGTTTTAAATAATTTCAGAGTTTAAAATAAGGTTTGTTAGGGTTAGTTTCAAATACTTTCAGAGTTTGAGAATGTGCTTAGGTCTTGGAAAATGTTTAAGAATTTTCTGGAATTTTTTAGGATTTTGTGGGACTTTTCTGGAATTATCTAAGGTTTTCTGTAATTTTTCTAGAGTTTTCTGAGGTTTTCTGTAATTTTCCTTTGTCAATTCTATCTTTCTAACTATAATTATCTGTAATTTCTGTTGTATTTCTGAATTTTACCCCCAATTGGACTCAAATTGGCCTTTCCTAGCCTTAAATCTTGATTTTGGACATATTTGCATCAAAACTCCTGTCCTTATTTGAAAATTTTCTTCAGGGACCAAAGCGGTAATTTGCCACTTTAACTTTTCAAAATAGCGTGCAGCCCTTCTTCTTCCTCTTTTATTTCTTTTCTTTCTTTTCTTTTCACCATTTTTACTCATTCTTTTCTCATTCAAATTTCCACCAAAAGCTTTAATCTCGGACTTGTTAGAATGGCATTTCCGGCTACACCAGACCCTCGTCTTCTTCCTCAATGGGATTTCATCTCCATTTTTGAAACAAGAGAAGAAACATGTAAGGTGGAAAATGGTGGTTTGGCATATGGAGACAAGGTTTTACTAGTTTCTTCCATCAAAAAGCATATTTCCCTTCATGCTAAAGGCTGGGTAAGTGTCCTAGCACGTCAATTTCATCATTGCATGACTGGGTACCATTGATTTTCTTCCATTTCTGCAAAATGGGTGAAAAACATGTTGTGAAACGCCACTTGGGATGCCAATGCCTGTCCAAGTGGCATTGAGGTTCTCTAACGCCAGTCCAAGTGGCATTGGATCCTAAAACGCCACTTCAGACCGGTTTTGAGTCCTCTGAGACTAAAAATGGATGTTTTGACTATCTAAAATGCAATAATATGCTTATATGGATACTATAAATGTGTATATGCGTGCCCTAGCCTCCTAAGTTAGTCAAAATTTTGATAAAATGGTAAAGAATTACAAAATAATTAGGTTAGAATTTGAGATCATACCTGTACCTACCTGTTGCAGAGAGATACTATCACTTTCGATCAAAAGGTCAATTTCTATAAAGCTCGTGAGCTTTGGAGAGTGATGTGCGCACTTTGGTTCATCAAGCTGGATTTAGACCATTTGTTAGTGCTTTTCCTGCTCGTTCCAAAGATCAGGCGAGTTGTCATTGCGACCGCCGTTCTATGCAGGCACTATTAGAGAGATGGTTCATTACCACACATACTTTTCCAGTTGCCATATGGTGAGTATACCCTTTATCCCATGTCCTTTTCTACTGTCATAGGTCTGGCCTGTTCAGGGGAGCTGATCCCTTTTAATGTTGGGATTTATACTCTGAGTGAGGCTATTCAGGATGAGTATATCCGTCTGATGATTGGCATAGTCCCTCAGCGGAAGACTTCCCGATAATTACATATTGATGAGATTGCTAACCATTTGCTAGGGTATGATGACGGTGTAGGATGGCATGCAGACAGGATGGCACGTGTATTTATTCTGTATTGCTTGGTAGCACCATTTTATGTGACACTAACAACACAGTTCCTATCCACTTTGTCCCCATTCTTTGAGATTTCACTACTATGAGTACATTTGATTGGGGATCTGCAGCTTTGGCCTATCTTTACTATTGGATGGACCATGTTTCATTAGGCGAGAAGAAGCTCTGCGGCTTCTGGCATGTTACCCATGTAAGTCAGTGAACTACCTTTGCTTTATTTTCCACTTTTCCTTTAACTTCTGACTTTCTTTTCTCTTTTTAAAGGTTTGGGCCATTGAGCTCGGCCTGATTCAGTAGTTTATGCATGTACATCTAATTCGATCTTTCCCACTTCTGGGTCATTAGGCTATAAATCGACAACCGACTCACGAGACCTTAGTTCACGAGCATCGCATTCTCCTTAATGCTTTGACTGTTGATGATGTAAAAGAAAGAACAAACTTGTTAGTCTAAAATAACTTTGAACGCTTTTCAAAAACTTACATGTTTGCCTTTTTCCTTCCATATCGATGTCGACTGGCTAGGCAGTGTAGAGAACTTCCCCAAATATGTGTATGCCAGCAGATTGAAGGATAGGTTGAGGATTCTTCTTGAGGGCCCTGTGATGCAGATGTGGTATCTTGGAGAGAGAATTCACCGCTAGTACTCCAAGCAGACACGTAGAGTACTTGTCCACCCTTCGACAGACATATTTTGGGGCACACCATAGTTGGTGAAGCTCTAAAGCGAGCACTTGTTGGGGCTCCTTGTACTCTTTTCTTGGATCGTTCCAAGGCATATGCCAAGTTCTTGTTGAAGAGATGCCTTTCTTGACTTCTGCTATCTGAGCAGAAATTGGCTCTGGTATGCATTGATATTCCAAGTCTTAACCATTTTGAACCTTCTGTTCAAGGACTAGTTCTTTAGAACATGCAGGCCCGAAATGGAGTTGTTACTTTCACTATCCCTGGGGATTCTAATGATCATGAGGATATCGATGCCCTAGAGGTTAGGGAGGCTCAAGCTAAGGATGCCATCGAGTTGACTAAGGTGCCTCATATTGCTGGTAATGAGGCTGGACCTAGCTTTCGACCTCCTCTGATGACAGGGACGATCCCTGGGCTTAGAATTACCCGACAACGGTCTTAGCGTCCAGTTCATAGGCATCCTTCGAAGGACCCTACTGACTGTATTCAAGGTATGATCACATCTTTACCATGTCACACCGTGCTTTACCATTCTCCTACTAGCATTATGGAGCATACTCTGACTCCCGCTTCTCCTTACGTCACTTTTTCTCCAGCATGTACTCATGTAAGTTTCTCAAATTTTGTGCTTTTTTAGGTTCAATTCTGTTTTTTCTAACTTGCTTCCTTTCTTAGATTCTGACCACTGAGGTTACTCATCTTGCTAGCTATTATCAAGCTAGTAAGGGTCTCACTGTTGAAGCTTGTGATGCTTGGTGATCAGCTTATGAGCGTGCCTCACAGATGAACCATTACTTGAGGACTCATCTCAATAAGTTAGAAGCAGCTGCAACTTCAGGTCATTAGGATGAGGACATAGATGCCCCTGCAGATATGACTGTTGCTGGAGATGACTCTCATCAAGAGGCAGACCATGATGATGGAGAGCCTTAGATGTTATTTCCTTTGCTTGTTTAAACTATCTTAGAGATGCTTTATTTGCTTTTTCTTTGTTCTCTTGGACATGTTCCTGTATTTTATGACCTGTGTATGTATATATATCATGATGCATGTTTTCCTACTTTTTTGATGATGTATTCATAAAATGGTATGCTTAGAATCCCCCAGAAGTCAAAAATCCGTGAAATCTCGGCTGCTGGTGTTGGAGTGGCGTTGGAGCATAACCAACGCTAGTATAGGAGTGGCATGAGTATGGTTGCAACACCACTCCATTTACAGATACGATTAGTTACGACTTTTTACTCTGTTTTCTACTCCTTTTGGGCTCCGAACTTCCCTAGATGCCACGGGTTATATATGAAAACATTAGGTTACCTTGGAAGCTTCAGAAAACATCAATCAGACTTTAATTTTCTCCCCATACCATCAAGATTTTCCAAAATTCAAAGAAAACCCTGAAAAGTCATATAGGCTATCTAGAATCTGACTATTGGAAATCCTTAGACAAATTCCACCTTACAGAGTTCAAATCTTTTCTGAATTTTAGTTTTGACTCCAAACTTTTACATGCTGCAGTTGATTGTTGGAGAATTAAACACCATGTCTTCCGCTTCAATAGTGTTGAGCTCTACCGCCTGTCTGAAGAGTTTGAGGGGATTTTAGGCAAGATTCATGAATCTAACGCTGCTATAGTTCTACCCAGCTCTAGAC
Organism: Bocquillonia castaneifolia; assembly: GCA_948193215.1. Lineage (NCBI taxonomy): Eukaryota > Viridiplantae > Streptophyta > Magnoliopsida > Malpighiales > Euphorbiaceae > Bocquillonia > Bocquillonia castaneifolia. Next base: position 9,536 of record CANYLF013080370.1, read on the forward strand.
CTCATACTCTAGAGTCTTTGGCTGCTTTCTTTGGTTTAGCTCGTGACCAGATGTTATCTTGTATGGAGGATGAGTTGATTTCAACCCAAAGATTGCTAGAATTTGGAGCTTCTAAGCCACCGGGTAGTAAATCTTGGCACATGATCACTAGCTTTTGCCTGTTCTCCCACTTTCTGCTGATTTCCTCCGAAGGCAAAGAGAATTACCAAATCGCTTATGTGTTAGAGCAAGTGGATCAAGGTCATAATCCTTTTCCTCTTATATTGGCTAAAACCATTACCGGCTTGGATTCTGTTAAGAACACTCAGCGACTTCGGGGCAGTCCACTTCTACTCTAAGTATGCACACCTCTTTATCTCTTCATTATTTCCTTCTTTTAGCTTGATTAACCTTGAACATGTTGTTTACTAGATCTGGTTAAAGGAAAAGTTAGGCATACTGATACCTCCAGCCAATCCCTTGGCCTACAAGCCTTGTCAATTATAGTCTAGAAGGCATGCTTTGACCCAAGCTGAGCGTGTCAAACTCCAAGTTACTGGTGGTTGGACTTCTTTCCTTGCTTTTAGAAGTGAAGAACTCATCCGTTGGCAATGTTAATGGTGGAAACTGACTTATGTGACCGTCAGTACTGCAGATAATTATGTAGTCGTTGCTGCCTTTGAGACTGTAACCTTCTACATTCCTGCTAGGGTTTACAGATAATACGGGATGGTACAGAGAGTTCTTGATGCTATCCCCATTTTCACACCTTATGCTGTTACCTTTTACTTCCTTAGAGCCTCCTGTATTCGTTGGGCTAGTAGAACTATTATGAGGAATCTGGCTTTTACTAGTAGAATTACTACTGATGATGATTACAAAGCTTGGGTTGATCTAGTGAGTACCATTTTTGTCATTGAATTGTCTGACTCTATCGATGATCTTATTGGTGTAAATTGACTTACTGTGCAGGCTAAATTGTCTGACGATGAGGGTAGAAGTGCTGAGTTATATGATGCAAGTAACACAAAATATGAAAAGAGAACTAGAGAAGACGCAAGGAATGCATTGGAAGCTGGTTTTAACAACATCAAATGGAGCAAGAAAAACATGAAAAATTAAGTCTCACAGCTGTTTATTTTATTTATGCAAACATAGAATCGAATATCATAAGTAGACTTGACAATTTGCTCATGCAAGGTTTATTTTATTAATATTAGCACAATAAGTGCACTTTAACAGATTACATTTGGTATTACTGCTATCTTTCTTCTCTCGTTTATTTTTGCCTAGACTACCTTTTTTGAGGTTTTCACCCTAGCAGGCTTGTCCTAATTTTTGCCTGGAATGCCTTTTTATAAGGTTTTCACTCCAGCGGGTGCCCTAATTTTTGCAAGAGCAGTCCAGATGGATTTTCAACTCATCGGGCTTTTATTTATTATTATACATTTTTCTAAAGGTAGTATTTCTTATGACAATCTAGGTTGATGGGTTCTCTGAACTCGTTCCCTTCCAGATTTGAGATCTTCACAGCTCCTTTAGGTAGAATCTTCTTGACCAAATATGGGCCTTCCCAGTTTGGTTTGAACTTTCCTTTTGGGCCAAAAGGAATAGGCCTAGCTTGCTTTGGCACCCAATCTCCTTCTTTGATTGGCCTAACTCTAACTCCTTTATTGAATGCTCTGGCTATCCTTTGCTGATACACTTGAGTATGATGTAGAGCCTTCTTCCATCTTTCCTCTAAAGTCAATAGCTGTTTGTATCTTGATTCAGCCCATTGTGCTTCTAGAATTTCTGATTTTAGAGCCAATCTCTATGATCTGACCTAAATTGTCAACACAGCTTCGCTTCAAAACACCAAAGAATAGGGAGTTTCCTTTGTTGCACTCCTCATGGTCGTGTTGTAGCCCATGAGAGCGAAGGGTAATTTGTCTGCCTAATCCTTGTAGATCTTCACCATCTTAGCCAGGATCTTTTTGATAGTCTTATTAGCTACTTCCACTGCTCTGTTAGCTTGAGGTCTATAAGGTGATGACCTATGATGTTCAATCCCCTTTTCTTCTAGCAGATCTACGGTTTCCCCTTGGAACTGAACTCCATTGTCTGAGACTATGTGATGAGGTTTCCCAAATCTGTTGATGAGCTTTTTTTTTTATGAATTCAACCATATTCTTTGCAGTAACTTTTGGAAGTGAGATTTCTTCCACATACCGGGAGAAATATTCGATAGCCATAACTATGTATTTGTGGCCATTAGAAGCTGTTGGTCTTATTTATCCGATGATGTTGATCCCCTAAGCTAAGAAAGGCTAAGGAGATGTTAAGTTGTGTAGTTCAGTAGGTGGTAGATGAATCTGATTCCCATGTAGTTGGCATTCGTGACACTTTCTAGCCAGCTTTATGCAATCTCTATCCATAGAGTCCCAGTAGTACCTTTGTCAGACTATCTTTTTAGCTAAAGTATGCTCATTTATGTGAGGCCCGTAAACCCCAGCATGGATTTCTCTCATAACTTCTTCTGCTTCATATTGATCAAGGCATCGAAGTAGTACCCCATTTGAAGCTCATCTATACAACATCCCTTCGTGATGAGTGTAATTCCTTGAAGTAACTCTCAGAGCATGCCTCTTTTTTCCCAAAGCTCCTTCTGGGTATTCTCCCCTTTCTAGGAATCTCAGAACCTCATAGAACCATGGCTATTCCTTTGGCTATATATAGTCATTACCCGTACCTCCTGGTAATAAGGAATCCTTGATCTGTACATCACTAGTGGCTTCATAGCTACATTTTCAGGATTATCCCGCATAGATGCTAGAGTTGCAAGTGCATCAGCCATTTGATTCTCTTCCCTTAGTAGATGTGTGAATATACAATTTGAAATACTCAGGGTGCGTATCTGAATGTACTCTGCATAGGGCTTTAGCTTCTCATCTTTGACCTCCCAATTCTTAGAGGCTTGATTGATTATGAGCATTGAGTCCCCATAGATGGTGAGATTCTTTGCTCCTTTTACAATTGATGCTTCTAAGCCAAACACACATGCCTCATACTCTGCCAATTATTAGTGACTTTGAAATCTAGCTTTTTGGCCAAAGGGATGTTCTCTTCTTCAGGTGTGATCAGGATTGCCCCCACTCCGGCTCCTTTCTGGTTGACTGCCCAGTCGAAGTAGAGCTTCCACCCATTTTCTTCTATCAAGTTTAAAGACTCATCAGGAAAATCATATTCCCATGTTTCCTGCCTTTCTATAGGATTAAGGGCTAGAAACTCTGCTACAGCTCTCCCTTTGATGGTCTTCTTGGTCAAGTATTAGATGTCAAACTTTGTCAGCAACACAAACCATTTAACAAGATTTCCCACTAGTACTAGAGCTTCATACAAATAGCGTAGCGGATCAACCTTTGCCACAGCTTGCACCTTATAGGATTGGTAGTAGTGCCTCAGCTTCCTTGTTGTCCATATCACCGCCAAGCAGGGTTTTTGAAGAATGTCATATTTTGCTTCGTAGGATAACAGGTTCCTACTAAGATAGTAGATAGCGTGCTCAACTCCATCTTCATCCTCTTGTGCAATCATGGCTCCTATAGCATCATCTTCCAAGGTCAAGTATAATATTATTGGCTTTCCTGCTCTTGGTGGTTGCAGAACAGGTTAGCTCATCAAGTATTGTTTGATCTTGTCAAATGCTATTTGACATTGTTCATCCCATTCTATCTTCTGACCCTTTCTAAGTAGCTTGAAGATGGGCTCACAGGTCATAGTTAATCTGGAGATGAACCTGCTAATGTATTGGACCTTCCCTAGGAAGCCTCTTACTTCCTTCTCAGTCTTGGGTGCTATCATTCCTTGAATAGCTTTCACCTTGTCTGGATCTACCTCAATTTCCCTCAGGCTCACAACGTGTCCAAGAACTCCAAAGATGCATTTCTTTGGATTGAGCCTCAAATTATACCTCTCAACCCTTGCCAATGTCGATCTAATGCTTCAAAATCTCCTTACCTGGTTAATGACTTGACCATCATGTCGTCTACGTAGACCTCAATTTCTTTATGTATTATGTAATGAAACAGAGTTGTGGCCAACCTTTGGTAGGTTGCCCCCTCATTCTTCAATCTGAATGGCATGACTTTGTAGCAATAGATACCCCATTCCATGATGAAGGCTGTCTTGATCTTATCTGCAAGTGCCATCATAACTTGATTGTAGCTAGCAGACCCGTCAGTGAAGGAATACATGATGGTTGATGCAGCACTATCAACCAGGACATCAATATGGGGTAATGGGAATTCATCCTTCATCGATCCTTTGTTTAGATCTCTATAGTCTATACACATTCTCACCCTTCCATCCTTCTTGGGCACCGGGACTATGTTGGATAACCATTCTGGATAGTCAAAAACTTCTAGAAACCTGGCTTTGAGTTGCTTCTCAACTTCTTCCCAGATAAGCTTCGCCCATTCTGGTCTAAGTCTTTGCAACTTCTGTTTAACTGGCTTCTTGTTTGGATCTGTAAGATATGATGTTCTGCAATGCTTCTGTCGATACCTGGCATGTTGTCATATTTCCATGCAAATACTCCTTTTCTTTTATTTAATATTTTTTTCAAAATTTTCTCTCTCATTAGCAGTAATATCAAATGCAAGTGATATTTCCTTTGGATTATATTTTGTGCCAATATTAATAGAACAAGTTTGCTTAGAATTAATGTAAAAAATGCTTATGGTATGATCTATGTAATGCACAATGCCATCAGGTAAAACATCACACAAGTAAGTAAAATCAGCATTTATATCATTGACCTTTGAAAGGAAAACAGAATGAAAAGAGGCTGCTTTTTATTAAGGAAAAAAAAAGATCTAGACAAACTACTAAGCAAATCTAATCAGTTAAACAAAGATTTCTAAATCCTATGAAGCATCCTGGATCTTGGATGATGCCTCAGATTTCCATATCTTTTGATATGCTATTCTTCCTCAGCTCCTTTTCTTGTTGATCTTCCATAAACTGTAGTAGGGCTGGCATCTCATCAACATGATATCGGATTAAATAATCTCACATCCAGCGATTTTCATCTTCTCTAAACTCTAAAGTAGTGGAGTCTATAAACAATCCTTCACTAATGAGAATCCATTCATCAGCGAAGCCCCACATTCCTTGACCAACATCTATAATCACTCCTTGTTGAACAAGCTTTTGGAATTCAAAAATGAAAGTTGGGCATTCTTCCAAGTAGTGTCCATTATGGTGATGAAACTGGCAATAAGAAGTATTCATGTCTGGGAAAGGCCCTGTATGCATCATCTATGGAATGAGTCCTCTAGTGAGCATCTTGTCAAATAAATCTTGTGCTGAACCCTTCCAGCTTCCTCCAAACAAATCATCCCTAGGGATCACTATCCTCTTGGGACTCTTAGGTTTTTAGAATTTCCCAGGTTCTTTTTCTTCCAGCTTATCTCTGGTAATGATTATATCCATAAGTTCTCTCAACATACCACAGTGAACAGCATCATGTCCCAGACAAACACAATACTTACAGTACCTCCACGCATTAGGTCCTTACTGTAATGTTAAACTAGGGGGAACAAAAACTTTAGGAATGAGTAGCCTCTTCTCATACAGATAGTTAAAATTTTCTGACAACAAACGGCTCAAATCAATCATTGGAATGTCCTGCGGAATCTCAGGGACTGTCTCTCCTATCTTTGGGAGGAAGAAATCTTTAAAACTATCTCTAAGCAATCTGGCATCATTTTAAACCATGAAAGGCAGCGCCTAATACCATGTTAAAGCGGTTCCTTCCAAGGATAAAGAAAACACTCTCAGTGCTTATGCCAACGTAAGGAGCATTGCCTCTAAGATGAAGTCAAATTGCATGATGTGAAGTCTCGGGTTCAAAGTGCCATTGAACCTCTCCATAGGGGGCATCTCAAAATCAAGTGGGAGTGAGTCTCCTAGTAGTGGTGGCATCATCCTTTCACTTTTTTACCTTTCTTCTCGCAGAGCTTTCCGGATTTTAGTCTGAACCAGGTTTCGGATTGCTTGAAAGTGCATGTTGCTCAGGGCATTCCTAGGGGGATTCATGACGCTATAAAATAAGGGGTTAACATGCTATGCTAAGTATGTAAGGATGCATGAATGCATGAGGCAATCAACACAAGTAGCAAATGTTAGTCAATCACACTTACTACCAAGTGATAGACCTTCCAACCTTATTTCTCCCACACACGTGTTTGTTTAGCCAAGTCAACACCTAGGAATGGGTTTGGACCTTCGAATCAATAGGGGATGCTCTTACCGATGTAGTATGCGTGTTTTCATAGCAAAAAATCTCAACATTCAAACCAAACAATAAGTCATCATTATGTCCCTATCCCATGTCTTTTGCTCTTGACGAGTCCTTATTTTTTCCCATATTCTAGGGTCATTTTATTATCAATCATGTACAATTAGATTGATGCACCAATGACCCTTAAACATAGGTAGTAGTCAAAGGTCAATCATCTCAAACCCTAATTGATCCTATGATGTAGGCCGCATTAGTCAAGAACATTTAGACTAACACTTGACACGCCCATAGGTAGCAATCAGAGGTTTGATTCAAGAGCAATAATACTAGACCAGGTCAAAATAATGGCTTCATGGCATCATATAAGCAAACAACATTTGGTAAATCCTAGTGGAAGTTGCTAAGGTCATTACATGGCTTCAGTCGGTTCAGTCTAAAAGAGGTTCCCATAGAAGGAGAATTCCCATTAACCATCTTCCTTTTTCAAAAAAAGGTTCGAGCGGTGGTAGGACATTCAGCTCAGAATTTCCCATTAATTATCACTCATTAACCATAACTATAACGGTAAGCAATAGTAAGACCATTCCACCTATGAGTGGTAGTCATTGATTTTGCCACCCAAGAAGTGCACATTGAAAATCAGGGACAGCTTGACCAATGGCACTCGCAAGGTAGGGTGTTTTAATGCAAGCATGCAATGCAAGGAAACTAGAGTTTGGAATAATAATAAGAAGTGGCTATAATCACATGAATCAGTATTCTATCATCCCAAGTGGAGTCGCCAAACTATAGACAAAGAGGGGTTTCCTCAGTAGTCCAAGCCTGATTGATGACTGCAGCACCATGCGTTTAGTGTAAGGAAGCTAATGGTGAGTCGCCACCTGAACCGGCATCAAGAATATCTTACATGGTGTGCATCTCGATTCCCCTAAGAATGCAAAGACACCTTGACCTCAGAGATTCTGTGATTGAACTACTGCATTCTTAGGGCGTGATTCTTACTAGCCACTTCTAGAATTATTCTAACCTTTATTTCCTCTATGGCAATTATATCAAAGCTATAAAATAGAGAAAATCCTACATTTTACATGCCTTATCATTTATGAAAAGTCAGTTTCTATTATTAACAAACAAGATTCATTTTAACAAATTTACCGAATATGGTTAAATATAAAATTACATGCAAAAAATGATTAAAACACACAAAGCACCAAACAACACAACCTAAGTTTCTAACTTTTTTTTGCCTATTTTAATTACCAAATGAACATTATTAGCCCGTATTCATGCATTAAAACCTACTACAATTACCCAAGAAGGTTTAGGAGCTTACCTCATCGCTTAATTCCACGTGAAAAGTAATTTTTAGGCCAAAAAAGGTGCTCAATGCCAGTGTAATGCCACAACGCCAGTGTAGACTGTCGTTGTAGGCCTTTCAATGCCAGTGCCATGCCACTCCACTCCCAGATCGATAAAAAATGTAGAAAAACATGAAAATATGTAGAAAAATACAATGCCATGATGATACAATTAACAAAAATGGATGTTCTAATCATGGTAACGTCAAAACCAACTCCAGAACATATTTACATGCATTATTTGACATTTAAAACATAATTTCACCTAAAAGATGGAATTTTTACACATTTAAAACCACATGAACATTCATAGAAAATTCATATTATCACGAAGTAACTTTAAATCTTACCCATAATCTTATTAATACTACAGAAACTCGTTAGTAACATAAACACACATATGGAGCATAATAACATCATTTTGTATCATTTGAACATTTAAATCATGCCACAAATTATGTCAATATTAATTCAAAATCACTAAAACATGTTATACACAATAGATCATGCCATGGATGACCAAAACAGAAAATAACATAGAAAACTTACCTGTAATTCTTTTGGAATTGGTTTGAGTACCCTCAGGGAGCGTTAAATGATGTAGAACAAGGCTTTGTTGTTGCTAATCACCAAGAAAAATGGAATGGCAGACAGTATTTCTTCTCAAGAAACACCAAAACTTCAATGCAAAGGAAACCTAGGGTTTCTAAGTCAAAAAAACCTTTTTAGTGAATTGATTTTAGCTTCAAAATACCCAAGTTTAGAGTTACTTCAGATTAAAAATGAATTTTATAGCCAAAAAAAAAAACCTCCCTCTCAAGGAAAAACCATTGCTTCTTATAGGCAATAAAAGATGAGAAGATGAGCTTCAATCAATAGATTTTTATCCCTAAATTTGTGTTTACCCATTCTTGGGGATTAACTATCTGTATCTAGCCATGTTCTTGGTCTGTAGGGGAATTTAAATCATATAGTGAAGCTGCTGTAGATAGATTTTGGAGAAGATAAGTGATAAATCCTTTTAAAAGATGATAATTCAATAAAAATCCACTTAAAACCAAAGATAAATTAAGAAATAATGATAAACAATGATAAATAGATAAGAATCACCATTTTCTATCTTATATCTAGCTTAAAAACTTATCTGGAACGGAGCTTAGCCTTATCTAATCGTTTGGTGTTTGAAAACAAATCAAAATCTGCATTTTTGATAGCCCAAGGATGCCCACGCCACTTCAAGTGGCGTGGTGTTGGATGCCCTTGGAGGGTGTTTGACCCTTTCGAGGCCCATTTGAATCCCAAAATGTCAAAATCTGGAAAATCGTATTAGAGATAAATATGTGCATAATAGCCCAATCTATTATGAATTTAAGTTTTAGGCCATTTTAAGACTCACACAAGAAGTTATGGCCAAAACCATCTAAATTTTGCACGATTAGGTTTAAAACAAGCTAGTTTTGACTCAAAATGAGTTTTTCAAGCTTCAAAACATTTTTAAAGCTAATTGGTGTTTAGCAAGAAGCCAACATCATCCAACTCATGCTAATTAAAGCATATGCTATCATCATTGGGCCTCCAAGCTGCACCTCCATTCCTGCATCCAAAAATTAGGTGTCTACACTAATCAATCTAGAATTGATAGTAATTTAGGTAGCATTAAGATGAAAATACCATATTTTCATGGTAAAAGTGACCTTGAAGTTTATTTAGAGTGGGAAAATAACATAGAATGAGTTTTTGAATGTCATAACTATAATGAGTCTAAGAAAGTTAAACTTACCGTAGTTGAATTTTGTGATTATGTTGCTATTTGGTAGGGTCAATTAGTTAGAGGTCATAGGCGATATGGGGAACCAGAAGTTGGTTCATGGGATGAAGTCAAGCGCATTATGCTTAAAAGGTTTGTGCCATCACACTACCAAAGGGATTTGTACAATAAGTTACAAAACTTAGTACAAGGGTCCAAGAGTGTTGAGGAGTACTATCAAGCTATGGAGGTGGCCATGATTAGGGGTAACATAGATGAGAATAGGGAGGCCACAATAGCGAGATTTTTGCATGGTATTAACCATGATATTGCTAACGTTCTTGAATTGCAGCATTATGTGGTTATGGAAGACATGTTACATATGGCAATGAAAGTCAAAAAGCAAGTAAAGACTAAGGCAAATAGTGCAATGCCTAGCTCCAAGTGGAGTAGATCATGGAAAGGAGGCAGCCATCCCCCTAGCAAAGGTCGTGAGGCAACCAAAGAAATCAAGGTAGCCCCTAAACTTGATGTTAATGCCAAGCCAATGATGCAAGTGGCTCCAAAACAAAGAAGGTGCAATGTTTCAAGTGTTTGGGGTATAGACATATCTCTTCGTAATGTCCAAACATGAGAACCACAGCAATTTGAGGTGGTGAAATTGTGTATACTAGTGATGAGGATAATGATGAGGATGAGGTTCAAGATGATGATTATGAAGGCATGCCGCCACTTGAGGATTATTAAGATGTCCAAAATGGTGAAGTAGGTAATATGCTTGTAACCATTCGTGCTCTTAATATGCAACATGGTTATGAAGATATACAAAGGGAAAATATTTTCCATACTAGATGTAAAGTACAAAACACTGTTTGTAGATTGATTATAGATGGAGATAGTTGTACTAATGTTGCTAGCACTTATATGGTTGATAAGCTTAATTTGACTACTATTAATCATCCTATGCCATACACATTGTAATGGCTTAATGATTATGGTGGACTTCATGTGACTAGGCAAATTAGAGTTGCATTTAGTGTGAATAAGTACCATGATGGAGTACTTTGTGATGTAATTCCAATGCATGCATGTCATATGTTGTTGGGTAGACATTGGTTGTATGATAGGTTTGTGGTGCATTTTGGGCGTACTAAGTCATATGCACTTACTTTGAATGGTGTAAAATACACTCTTGCTCCTTTGAGTCCTAAGGAAGTGTATGAGGACAATAAGTTATTGAGACAAAAAGTTGATGACTATGAGAAAAAAAAAAAGATAGTGTAATAATGCACATGAAAATGAAAATGTGCACAAGCAAAAGGAGAGTTGTGTGAAAACAAATGAGAGATGTGAGCAAAGAGTGGTAAAAGGAGAGACTAAAGAGGGTTTGCACAAAAATGAGGGTAAAAAGAAAGTGAATGCGCAAGAAAAAGGAGAGATGAGTGGAGAGAAGAAAGTGAGTTTCCAAGTGAGAGATAGAGATGTGAGGAAAGCTTTATGTTCTAACAAGCAAGTAATTGTGCTTATGTACAAGGAAGTTCTATTTAATACTAATGAACTTGACCCTTCTTTTTCAAGTGTGTTTGTTAGTCTCTTGTAGGAATTTGAGGATGTGTTCCCCAAGGAGTTCCCCAAGGAGTTGCCAAGTAGTTTACTACCACTTAGAGGAATTGAGCATCAAATTGACTTCGTTCCTGGTTCTACAAGCATATCGAGTCAATCTTGATGAAACTAAGGAGTTGCAGCGCCAAGTGGAGGATCTCTTGAGTAAAGGTTATGTAAGGGAAAGTTTAAGTCGTTGTGCTGTAGCTATTTTTTTAGTGCCTAGAAAGGATGGTTTTTGGCGTATGTGTATTGATTGCCGTGCTATGAATAAGATAATTGTTAAATATCATCATCCTATTCCTAGGTTAGATGATATACTTGATGAGTTGCATGGTAGTGTAATCTGTACTAAGATTAATTTAAAGAGTGGTTATTATCAAATTCACATGAAATTTGGTGATAAATGGAAAACCGCATTGAAAATAATATTTGGCTTGTATGAATGGTTGGTTATGCCTTTTGGTTTAACTAATGCACCTACCACTTTTATAAGATTGATGAATCATGTTTTGCGTGCTTATATAGGAAAATTTGTTGTGGTTTATTTTGATGATATTCTGATTTTTAGCAAATGTTTGGATTATCATATTGAACATGTAAGATTGGTTCTTATTGCTTTGCGAGAGAATTCATTATTTGCTAACTTGAAAAAGTGTGATTTTTGCACAAACAAGCTTGTGTTTCTTGGTTTTGTTGTTAGTGCAAAAGGCATTGAAGTTAATGAGGAAAAGGTTAAGGCAATGCCTCAGAATGTTAGTGAGGTGAGGAGCTTTCATGGGTTAGCAAGCTTCTATAGGAGGTTTGTCAAGGATTTTAGTACCTCATTTAATGAGCTTGTAAAGAAATTAGAGAGAATCTCAAGAAAGAGCATTTAATATGCTCAAGGATAAGCTTACTTCATCTCCTATTCTATCTTTACATGATTTCTCTAAAACTTTTGAAATTGATTGTGATGCTTCTGGTATAGGTATGGGAGCTATTCGTATGCAAGATGGAAAGCCAATTGCCTATTTTAGTGAGAACCTTAATGGTGCGAGTTCGAAGTATCCAACTTATAATAAGGAACTCTATGCACTGGTTAGAGCCTTAGACATATGGATCATTATTTATTGCCAAAGGAGTTTGTGATTCATACCAATCGTGAGTCTTTGAAGTACTTGAAAGGTCAAAACAAGTTGAATAGGTGCCATGCTAAATGGAGTGAGTTCAATGAAGCGTTTCCCTATGTCATAAAGTACAAGCAAGCAAGGAAAATGTAGTGGTTGATGCACTTTCTAGAAGGTATGCCTTACTTACTTCTTTAGAAATAAAGTTGCTTGGTTTTGAATTTGTTAAAGAATTGTATGCGAATGATAGTGACTTTTGATCTATTTTTTTTATGCATGTGAATAATGTGCTTTTGATAAGTTTTATAAGCATGTTGGGTTTCTTTTTAAAGAAAAACGCTTATGTGTGCCTAATTGTTCTATGCGTGAGCTTTTAGTGAAAGAATCACATAAGGGTGGTTTGATAGGACACTTTGTGTTCAAAAGTCCTTAGATGTATTACATGAACATTTTTATTGGCCTAACATGAAAAAAGATGCAATGCATTTTTATGATAGGTGTATTGTTTGCAAACAAGTTAAGTCTAAATTACAACATTTGGTTTGTATATGCCTTTATCAGTGACTAGTTCTCCTTGGATTGACATATCTATAGATTTTGTGCATGGTTTACCTAGGTCTAGGCATGGGCATGATAGTATTTTTGTTGCTGTTGATAGATTTTAAAAATGGCACATTTTATTGCATGTAGGAAAACTGATGATGCACAATACATTGCTGATTTATTCTTTAAGGAGATAGTACATTTACATGGAATGCCTAGAACTATTGTTAATGATAGGGACACTAAGTTCTTGATTTAGTTTTGGAAAACTTTGTGGTGTAAGTTAGAAACTAAGTTGTTGTTTTCTACTACTTGTCATCCAGAAACTAATGGTCAAACTGAAGTTGTTAATAGAACTTTGGCTCAATTGTTGCCTACGATGGTTAAAAGGAATTTTAAAACTTGGGAAGATTGCTTACCCCATGTTGAGTTTGCATATAATCGAAGTGTGCATTCATCTACACATTTTTGTCCATTTGAGATTATTTATGGCTTTATTCCATTGAGTCCTTTAGATTTGGTTGCTTTGCCTTTGAGTGAACAAACCAATTTTAATGAAGCCAAGAAAGCTGAATGTGTTTAAAAGTTGCATGAATAGGTTAGAGCTAATTTCAAGAGGCACAATGAGCAAGTCACTAAACAACACAACAAAGGGCGTAGGAAGGTTGTGTTTGAGGTTGGTGATTGGGTTTAGGTGCACTTGAGGAAGGAAAGGTTTCCTAATCAAAGGAAAACCAAGTAGATGCCACGTGGAGATGCACCAATCTAAGTTTTTGAGCACATCAATGATAATGCTTATAGGATTGATTTGCCTGGTAAGTATGGTGTTAGTGCCACTTTTAATGTTGCTGATTTGTCTCATTTTGATTTCGATGACATTGTTGATTTGAGGTCAAATCCTTTCGAAGAGGGGGGGGGGGGATGATGCAACCAAGGATGTAATCAAGCAGTGGAGCAAAGATCCTTTAGCATATGACGGACCTATGACTCGATTAAGGACTAAGAAGTTCAAGCAAGCTTTGAATTCTTACTGAGAGCATCTTATGAAGATGATCAACAATGGAGCTTTTGATGATGACAACAATACTATGAAGATTGTGAGCTTAATTGAAGTAAAATAAGTTTAAGTAAACAAAGTCAACAAGTCAAAGTTCATGGTCTATAAGTCAAAGTCAAGGTCAAGGTCAAGGGTCAATAAAGTCAACATTAGGGCATCAAGGAGTGCTTGGACGAACCCTAAACCCCTAGGGCAGCAGCCGCATATATGGAGTCCAAATCCCATTAGGAAGTTAAAATCAGATTTCCTGAGCACAACAGTTTATTCGGGCCATACATTTTGCTACACAACTCCAATTGATACGATTCAAAAGCCCAAGGAAAGAGGAGATATAGATCTACAATTCATATGTTTTAAGAATTTTAATTTGAGGTCTCTAAGAGGGTCGAAATCAGGTTGTAAAGTTAGAGTCGTAATCTGCCATCTTTTAGTTTCCAAATAGGTTTAGGATTTCTATTATTACTTAGTTTTAAATTTTTTTTCCTTTGTTAGAAACCCTAGTTGGCCGAATTATATTGAATTTTAACTCTTTTGTTCTTTAAGGTGTTCCTTATTGAATTTCTTGAAATTAAATTAATTTGATTAGTTTAGTTTAACATCTACCTTGTTCTTATAATTGATTAAACATTGTTAGTTTAATTAGTTGTTGAACAGTCATCAATTTATAGCTATTGATGGGTGATAGTTCCATAATCAAAATTGTAAACATTCAAGTTGATCTTTAGGCGACGAATTCGAACTTATTAGTTTGTGTGATTCTTCTATATAAGAATTGATCAAATCAGTTTGCTTTTCTAAGCACTGATTTTCTTTGTGTTTGAACGTATCCTTTGAGTTTGAGTTTGTATAAGACTTAGTCGCCGGATTCCAGTTGCCACGTGAGCTATTTTTCACCGGATTTTTAATCGGTGCACTAGATTGTAAAAATTAAAAAGTTTGTGGATACGATTGCCACAATTGAAAATATTTGATAAAATTGCAAAAAGCGTTAAAGGTCATGCACTTTTTTACAAATAGGCCTTAAATATATTATATGTTACTAAACTTTCACTAAGTTACAAAATTGTTAGTGAACTTTAATTTATTTCTTTTTTGTCACTAGACTTTTATTTTTATAAAATGGGAGGTAACTTGTTGGAATTCATATCTTTTTTTTATGATATGATAGCCGAAAAATAAATATTTTTTATATTTTTTCTCATTATTTAATATAAATATATTTAATATTTACTTATTTATATAATTTTTATATTATATATCTCTAATATGTTAAATAAAATAAAAAAATAAAAGGTGTTAATTCTGATTAGCAACCTCCTATTTCATAAAAATAAAAGTTCAGTAACTAAAAGAAATAAATTAAAATTCAGTACCATTTTGTAAGTAACTAAAAATTTAGTCACCTATAATTTCTTTAACACTCACACGTAAATACCATCCCTCCCCTAAATAAAAAAAAAATTGCATTATTGGAGCAAGAGAGGAAATCGACCGCATATTTATTGAAAACGTACAAAATGAAACACAACAAACTGCATGCCTTCATAACACGAAGTTGACAGGAACACACACAAAGGAAAATCAGCAACATCTCTTGACATTTTTTCCAAAGCTAAGGTGGCCAGTCATGCGCCAACCTTCATTTCCATAACAACCTGCATAAGGGCGCTTTGGGGGTTCAGATTTCTTCAAATACTTGTTCCATTCTTGAATCAAAATTGAATCTAGGATTTTGGACCAAGCAGGAGGAGAATTCTCATATCTAGAATGCGTGATTGGAGAGAAACATTTAAAGTCTTTATTAGTTTGTTTATCAGTTTTATCTTTATACTTTTCTATGTCACTTGGATCAATGTGGATAACAAAAATATCCCCATAAGGCCTCACTGAGTGCCAACATAAAGGGGGAGAGATTGGATCAACAGAAACCGCTGCAAGATCAGAACTGACAACAATGTTGTTTCCATCTGGACTAAAGAATGGATGGTTGACATGCCCTGCAATATCATATCCACTCGCTAATACTCTAACAACCGCTTTAGTTAAAGGCATTTTAATTCTCTGAAATTCAATCAAAGACTTTGTATGGATTCCAGGAAGAATCAACGATCGTATAGTAATTTATCTTTCTTTAATTCCATACCCTTTTCATTTCTTTGGTTTGAAAGACAAGAACAGGAAGAAGAGGGCAATTTACCTTCAAAATGAAAAACAATAATAACAAGAGAGCAATAAGAAGGAAGAGAAGAGAGGAAGGATGTCTGTGTTCCCATAGAAGTAGCTTATTATTATCATAGGGTGAACTACTCTTATCCCCTATGTTTTGGTGTATTCCACTACTACCTCCTATATTTTTAATATTATATTATTACCCCCTATTTTTTAAAATTATTATACTAAAAACTCATTTTACACACTTTAGCTATTAATTTACAAATTAAAAGGTTAATTTGATAAAAAAAAAATAAAATAGCTTTTGATCTAAATTTTTTTAAGTATTTTCAAATCCATCTAATTTTTTTATTTTTAATATTTCAATAAAAAATTGACTAATATTTAGATAAAAAATTAGTTAAAGATTTATCCAAAATGTTTTATTTTTTATTTTTAAATTTAAATTTGAATGAATTTGAAAATACTTTAAGTTTATAGACTAAAATGCACTTTTATTTTTAATTTGTGAATTAATAGCTAAAAGTGTGTAAAATGAGTTTTTAGTATAATAATTTTAAAACATAAGGGGGTAATAATATAATATTGAAAATGTAGGGGGTAGTAGTGGAATACACCAAAACATAGGGGATAAGAGTAGTTTACCCAATATTAAATGGGTATATGGGTGGGTAAGGGTTAGATGGGTATGGCTACCCATTTAAAACTTATCTGAGTGATAAATGGGTGGAACGGATGATATTTGACCCATCCATTTGAACCCAACCCATATCCATCCATTTGCTACCTCTAGATAGGACCAAGACGACTTGTCATACTCGGACTAACATCGAGACCTTACATCCATGAGCCATTCACCAAGCCCACTCCTCCACACCATCGATAAGTAAATATTTTTTTTATAAAATAAAATATCT
>CANYLF013080394.1:0-10278 GCA_948193215.1 Bocquillonia castaneifolia
GATGATCAATTTCTCGTTTAACGGTCTAACGGTCCTAGAGTCCGATTTAATTAGTCCAACTATTAAATTAAACCGGTTAATATCCAATTCAACTTAATTAAGACTTATAAAATATGTAAACAACCTATAGATCATCCAAACAGTCAAATTAGACGTGTAACGCGTATTTTTAGGAATTACCTAGACCGCCATAAAACTTCGAGAATTTTTAATTCAAAAACCGTACATAATTAAACTAACTTATAGTTATGGAAAATACTTAAAATATTTTTAGGAATTTTTTAAAAATATTTTAGGTCTGATCGGAGGTGGGTTCCACTGCTACCACAGACGGCGACGCGTGGGACTCACGCTTCGTCGCTTGTGGTGGCCGGAGAACCACCCAGCCAACCTAAGCAACCCAGAAAGCTTCGCCAGAACCTCAAGAAGCCAGAACCACTTACCACGCGCCACCCAGCAGCACCAATTGGCTGGACTGAAGCCTCAAAGGCCGGCCAATCCCGAGATTCTGATGAGCACCGTTCTCAGTCCTCCGATGACCGCCGAGATCAATCTTGGTGTCAAACCCACTCTATTCAGTCCGATCTACAACCTGGTGACCTCCATTTCGACTGAAAATGGCCGAAAATGCAAAACCCATGGTGACCCAAAATGCCAAAATTTCAAACGTCAATAACTCTTTAATACGGCCACGACAAGGCTAATAATTGGTTTAGACAGCTAGCTCTCGTCGAGCTCTACAAAATAGACACAAGAATCGACAAAAAAGATGGCTAGAGCAACGTGAACGGCGACGGAAAAGGTAAGGGATCTACAGTGTAATTGTGCATAGAATTGGGTACTGTAGCAGCAAATAGGTTTTTAAGTTTCTCTTTCAAATAGACCCATCTGCCAGAATTTGGTATATAAAAGTAAGTTTTCAGGTTTACAATTAGGTCCTTTTCCCCAATTAAAATTTTCCTTAACTCGGTTTCACACCAAATTTTTATGGTAAGCTCGGGAATATATTTAGGCCCTCCGTGCAAAATTATAACTTAAACGGACATCGTTCACTATTATTTTTAATTTTAGAAAAATAAAAGCTTAATAAATCCATAAAATAAATTCCCGAGTTAGAAAATTTTACACCAAAAATTACGGGTATTATAATTATATAAGATAAATATTATTATATTCTTAATTATTTGTTGAGGATATAAATTGTTGATGGTGAACATTATTTATTCATTTTAAGTGATTTTGGAAATTGATTTAATATATATATGATATGATTTTTAAAGCAAGATTTGGTTTAGATGGTATGTGTTTAGGCTTGCTATGAGTTTTGGTGGCTTTAAGCCTGCCCATTCTTTAGCACTAGTTCGATCCGGGTTTGGGTCGTGATAGTGACAATAAAATTATGTTAAACATCATTAGATGGACATGTTAACTAAGGCTTTATTATTCATAAAAAAACTAAGGCTTTATTATTCATAAAAAAACTAAAGCTTTATTAATTTGATTTGGCATTATTACTAGAGGATACACATTTTTTTTTATTTTTAACAATCATATTACAAATTTTTAATAATTAAATAAAAAAATACTAATTTATTAATTATTTTTTAAAAGTATTATGTGATCACTTTAGTAGGTAAATAAAATGATAGTAACACTGACTGTAGCTATTTTTTTTATGGAAAACTTAAAAATTAAACTAATAAGTTAAATGCTGCATCACCTGTAAGAGTTAAGATATATTATTTCATTTTTTTTAAAATATATGTTTAACATATTATCTAAATTAGAACATGTAATTTTTGATAGGTGGAGTACACACGCATCTACCGGAGTATCTGGATCCCATTTTACTGTTGTACAGACTAATCTCCAGCCGAGAAAAGCCCCAACTATCTCCTTAAATCAGTGCATATTAGGTTTTTTAGGTCACCTAAATTTGATATTTTGAGTCAATTTATCTTTAAAAAGTTAAAAAAAATTATTCTAACAAGCTATAGTAATATTTTTTGACTGAAAAGTGATCGTACAGTGTTTATGAGGAATATTAATAAATTATCATTTATTAAATAATTATTGAAAGTTTATGATATAATTATTAAAAGTTGAAAAAATTAGGTATTTTTTACTAATTAAGCAATTTAATTGTTATATATACTTCATATTTAAATTTTCATTTATTATGGATTAAGAAAAAGTTCAATATAGTTTCTTTTTTCTTTTAATGCCAATATACATTTGAAAAAAAAATATAAAGAAAGTCAAAAGAAGCATCAAGTTCAAGCGACCAAATACGGCTTCTAGATTTAGCAGGTGTTAACTTTATCTAGACCAGTATTCTTTTGTAAAGCATCATTATGTAAATTTAAAAAAAATCAATAAAAAATAACAGACCGACAAACAGATTTAATGACACCATGCACATTAAAAACAAATCTCTAAAACAATATCAAACAAATATTTTTCTACCAGCCTTCTAAGAGATGGTTAAGTAATAGGACTAAGCAAAATAACCGAATGGACCATAAATCAAATCAAAATCGATCAATTCGAATCGAAAAATTAGGTTAACTGAATTGATGGTTTAGGTTTAAGTTCTTTTTAAAAAAAATTTTCGGTTTTGGGTAGGGTTTGATTTTTATCCTAAAAAACTCGCAGGTTTCGGATTCCCGCCCGAAAGTTATATACATATATTTTTTTAAATATTTTATAATTCTTAGAAGTTAAAAATTATAACCCAAAGTCCCAAACCTATCACTTGTAACCCTAAAACTTCTAAACTATCATTAATTTTTATATCATTAATTTTCTTTTCTTCATTCCAACTTATTTTCATTCTAAAATCTTATTATTTCCTTAATTTTATAATTTTTTTATTAAATTTTTTATTTTGAATATTACTATATTTTATTTATTTGCAGATTTTTTATAATATATATAGACATTTTTTGTGTTAAAATTATAATTAAAATTTTTATCTCCATAAATTAATGAGAAATTCGTAGCTTACAATTTTTTTATTAAATTTTTAACGGGTAACCGGAAACCGATGGTTAACCGACCAAAAATTTAATTAACCGAACCGATGGACTTTTCATCTAACGGTTCGGTTTTGGGTCAAAATTTTATTGACTCGTAAGTTTCAGTTCGGTTCAAAAAAATACCTCACAGGTCGGGTATCCGACCTTTGAGCACCCCTATTAAGTAATAGATACATATATAATCGATTTAAAAATTACTATTCGAATCCTTCCCGACTTAGAAAAGAAAATAAATAATTTTCTATCTTAATTTATTTATGCAATGTATCAGTTTATTTATGAAAAGCACTGTCTATCAGTTTATTTCACTTAAAAAACTGTTTGAAAAAAATAATATACATTAAGAAAGAAATAATGTAAATTAAAATTTATTATTCCTTTTGGAAATGAAAATTTTAATTTATAAAATTTATTTTTCTATAGGTCTCAATTCCATGCGGGTGACCAAATATTTTGAAATTGTATAGAAAAAATATACACTCCTATAGACTTTTAGCCAATTATAAATTTAATATACTACTTAAAAAAGTCAAAATAGAAACTTCACATATGAAAATTTAAAATTTGAAAAAATAAAATAAAACTCAAAAGAAAAGCACCGCGTGAGAGCAGCCGCAACATTTTACTAATACAATTTACAATTAATAATAATAATTATAAGAAAATATATTATTTGCTGTGTTTACAATTATGTCCCTTAAATTAAGTAAATCAAATAACATTCACACACTTCAAATTTATTTCCCTTTTCTTTCTCTCTTTCATCTATTCTTCATTTCTGCTTTTTCCAGGTAAGTCCCTCTCTTTCTATATATCTCTCTTCATTTTCTCTATATTAATTAAAAAATATATATATTTATATGTAATTACAGCGTTCTCAATACTCTTTTCTTCTCCGATCTCACCGTTTCTTCCATTTTTTTCTGTGTTTTTTTTGATAGGTTAGGGTTTTATATATACAATAGTAACATTTTATACATAATAATAGTAATAATAATAATATTGCTATAGAAGGAGAGAGAGAGAGAGAGAGAGATATGGGACAGCAATCGTTGATCTATAGCTTTGTAGCAAGAGGAACGGTTATTCTTGCTGAGTATACCGAATTTACCGGTAATTTTACCAGTATCGCTTCTCAATGTCTCCAGAAATTACCTGCTTCTAACAACAAATTTACCTATAACTGCGACGGTCATACCTTTAATTACCTCGTTGAAAACGGCTTCAGTAAGTTTCTTCTTCTGATCTCGATGATCGACGGCTGATATTTCGTTTTTGTGGATTTGATTTGTGTTTTTATTTTATTTTTTTTGCGCTTCATTTAGATCTCTGTTTGTTGATTCTTTTGACTTTTTTTGTGTATGGATCTGTGCGATTTTATTATGTTTTTTTTGTTGCTTCGATTATGCGATTGCTTTGTATTTATTAGTTATTAATTTATTTGTGTTTGATTTGATTGTTAAATCTGGTTTTTATGGATTGTTTGTTGTTGTTGTCGTTATTGTTGTTTCTGTTTGATGAGTATTTTGTTATTAATTAACATACTAATCTTGGTTTATTTTTGACCGTCGATTTTCAGTGGAAGATCCATCGATCTTAATTTAAAAATTTCTTTTTGGGGTTTATATTTAATTTATTTTAAGGATTAGTACATGTTGCTTAGCTGATTATAAAATTATATTATTATGTTAAGCTATTTTTAGTAATAGACAGATTAAGATGGTTGCCATTTATGTGAGACTTGAGGTTGTATGATCCATTCATCATCCAAGGCTAGAGCAACTCGTTTGTTAAGCTAGTTGAGCAGTGATAGACATAGCCTTGGGGTGTCTATTTTACCAGTGAATGCACCATGCTATTGTTTCCTAGAATGCTAAATTCAATGTGTGCTGATGTATGGAAAATATAATTGGTAGCTTTTATTGTTGAGAGTGACATGAATTATTACTCCATGAAATCATTGAATGGCTTAATGTATACTGGGTGCAGTGCACTTACTTTATTTGCTTGCTATTATTAGTTTCTAAATGATATATTTCCTGATGTAAATGACTAAATGGGCATGCCTTTGTAGATTCTTGTAGGATAAATAATGAGCTCTGCTAGTTTGGGACAACTGTTGTGATCTTATGTTTTACTTTATTTATTTATCATGGATACTATTTAGGTTTAACGATTCAACTGCTAGAATTTTGTTTGAACTGTCAAGGGCATTATTTGGATTGATGACTTCATATTTGGAAGTTAATTTCGTGGTGCTAATTTTCCATAATTGAATTTGAATGCTAGATTTTATTAATAATTATATCCTATTTGTTGCTTTTGACCATCACCAGCCTACTGTGTGGTTGCTGTTGAATCTGCTGGCAGACAAATTCCAATTGCCTTTTTGGAGCGGGTGAAGGAAGATTTCAACAAGAGATATGGAGGAGGGAAAGCTGCAACTGC
Organism: Bocquillonia castaneifolia; assembly: GCA_948193215.1. Taxonomy (NCBI): domain Eukaryota; kingdom Viridiplantae; phylum Streptophyta; class Magnoliopsida; order Malpighiales; family Euphorbiaceae; genus Bocquillonia; species Bocquillonia castaneifolia. Next base: position 5,487 of record CANYLF013080394.1, read on the forward strand.
ACAAGCCAATGGCTTGAACAAAGAGTTTGGGTATAGATCTGCATCTTTCTGTTCATAATCATATCGATGAATTTGCATTTCTCATTGAATATGCTTTATATACCTGTCTATGTCCTAGCTCCAAACTGAAGGAGCACATGCAGTATTGTGTGGATCATCCAGAGGAGATAAGCAAGCTTGCGAAAGTGAAGGCTCAAGTTTCTGAAGTTAAGGGTGTGATGATGGAAAATATTGAGAAGGTAAAGAACAGCTACTGTGTTTCTCTGTGATGTAAATATTGTTCAGAAGCTAAAAGAACCTGGGTTATTCTGGGTGCATGTTTCTATGTGAATGTGTAATTACTAATTAATTGAAGAAAGTGGGTAACTGACTAATAGTGTGAATGCTAATAATAAAGACAACTATTTTCAAAAATTTGACAAGAAGATGGTCTTTTCTTCAGGTTCTTGATCGAGGTGAAAAGATTGAGCTGCTGGTTGATAAAACTGAGAACCTTCGTTCGCAGGTTTGTCTGCATTTTCTTGCTCAGATGGAATTATCATTCATTTTGGTTTGGTAATCATGTTTCAGCATCCCAAAGTGCAATCTCTTATCTGATACACTGATACCTTTCTTTGAACTAATGTGATGTTGCAGGCACAGGATTTCAGACAACAGGGAACCAAGATGAGAAGGAAGATGTGGATGCAGAACATGAAGATAAAATTGATTGTTTTGGGTATTGTTATCGCGTTGATTCTTATCATAGTGTTATCAATTTGTCATGGCTTCAAATGTTAATCTATCTTTTGACCTTTTGTTGGAGCTGTTCTTTGCTGCCAAGCTTACTGGATTGTGCTGTCCGCCTTCATAATGATGATCTGGCTTGCAGATCTCTCTCTATGGGGTCTTGTAGGTTACACCTTCCCCCTTTTATGTTAGCCTTTTAGGATGTGAGAAGGTTTGTATTTTGGATTGATTGTATAGGTTATATGTTGAACTTCTCTTGGTAGATATTATTTTTCTTTATGCTTATTATGATATTTGTTTAAGATGTAATGGAAGAATACTTGATGCCTGCAGTTTAGATTGTCTTTTTGGTATGCTATTAATGCATCTTCCTTTTTTGATCTCTCATTTTTTATTCACTGTCCTTTATTACTACAACTTCTCTGTGGTTTATGCTCTCTGTAAATTACCCAATATTTTTTTTTTTCTAAAAAAAACTAGAGAGCATAGATTTGTTGTGGCTAATGCAATTGGATACCAGTCACATTATGATTCATCCTTATGGTTTGGGATTGCTTTTTGGAAGAAAAGAAAAGGGCACTATACTTTTTCTGAAAGAGTTTGGTTGAGCGGTAGTCTAGCTAGCTTTGCTGACAATGGACAGCAGACTTTGGAAAAGTGTGTTAGTTGTATTTTTACAAATGCTGTTGGGTTGAAATAGAGTTTTATACGTTGAACTTGAACGTTATCAAAGTCGTCCACCCAAATAGGTTGGAAATTACCTACATATCTGCAAATATTAATTTTTAAAACTTTTTTTTTTAAAAAAATGGAACTTCCAGCACCCTCCCCGCACGCATACATATCCTCACTGCGATAGAATATCCTATCCTATGCCTGGTTAACAGAAGCATGGCAGTATCTTATGTGGCCAAAATATCCTATATTTGGTTAACTATAATTCAGGTTAACTAAAATTGAATGAATTGACTTTTATAGTCGTTGATTAAATTTTTATAACTGAAAACTGAACTAAATGAAAAACTAAATTACTATATTTTTCTAATCAGTTCTAATCCCAGTTATTTCAGTTAAACCAATTAAAATATAAAAAATTTAAATAAAAATAGATAAAAAATAATAAAGATAAGTTAATTCGTTTAATCAGATTTTTAATATCCTTAGTGGAACCGATCAAAATTAATATGTTAATCGAATCAAATTAATCAAATTAACCCAAATTCATAAAAAAAACTTTAATTCGGTTAATTTGGTTAAATCTAAATATGGCAAAGCAGCTCCCCACCTGTACTCAACAAAATAGCTAGTGGAATTGTAGTCAGGTTCAATGTAAGGGTTGTCTAGGACAAATAAGTTTCATTTTCTGCGGCTTTAGGCTTTGTTCGGAAAAGCAAACAAAATAGAAGGGGAATAAAAATATAGGTGGAAATTATCTTGCCATTTTAATCATGTGAAAGCAAACAAGCCCTTGATCTTTTTCTGGATATATATATGTACACAAAAAAATCACATTTATAAAAGGGGTAATTAGATTTTGTCCCCTTTATTTTACCCTAATATTCTAAATTCCCTTCACATTTAAAAATATATTTTTTACTCATATTTACTAATTATCCCTTTTCATACCAATTTAGCCATTTTTTAATAAGATAAAAATAAAAAAATTATAGTCAACATCAAAATATAGTATTATAATGATAAAATATATGTATGTTAGTGTATAAATATATTTTTATTATAAATATAAACACTTATAAAGTCCAATGCCGATTACTTTCATTAATATTTTTTATTTACAATGAAATATATTTAGATACAATTTTTGATGTTTTTATCATTGTAATGTCATACTTTAGTATTAATTATAAGTTATTGCTTTTAGTTTAATTTAAAATAATAAAAAATAATTAAAATTGTATCAAGGGGTAATTCATCTAGTAAAAATAAAATACAGGGGGTAAAAAAATATATTTTTAAAATGTGAGGGGCATTCAGTGTAAAGGTAAATCATAGGGGTAACCCCTCATAAAATCATTGGCACTGGTATAATTATTATCATCATTTTTATATTAATCATATGATATATTAGCAACTTTAAGTATAATCAAAATATAAATTCAAATAAAAATAATAGTTTTTTTTAATAATTATTATTATTATTCCGAGTATCCGGAATTCCATTTAAACCCCAGTAATTTCGATTAACCTTTTTAATTCTCTTTTGTTCGATAATTGGGTTTATGGCTCTTATATTTTACTCGGCTATAATAAACAAGCCTAGTAGCCAACAAAACAAACCAAGGATTTTCATTTCACAAAGGCTTCAAACTTCTACAAATTGACAGTATACAAGACTAAGACAAAGTTTTTATATTCACTATGAGCTACATATAATTAGTATGCTAATCACAGGTGTGAAGGCATTCCCCAACAAAAATGGACATTATACAGTTCCCTTCAAGTGCCGCAACTCCTAATTAATCTCAGTGTAAACGAAATGCGAAGTGTAAGAACATATATACATATATATATATATATATTGGATCAACAGGCTAATTGATCTCTAAATGGGGTGATTTCTTCAAAGATAGGCAGTCTCCTTGATCGATATGGGATCCATTGACTCATCAACTGATCAAGCCCTTCAACAAAAGCATCTTCTATGCTTAATCCTGATGGCTTTGAGGATAGCAATGAAGATTGGCAGGTCTCTATTTCACAGAGCAGCTCTTTCACTCGGCTTCTTGACTTAGGGTCCTCCGACCCTGTAAGCTTACCCTGCAATACATCATTAAGGACTGAACGAGCCTCGGCATATCGAGTCTGCTTTATAAGGCACAAGCACAAGTTGCAAGCCTTGTTAGCATCGGGATCGATCGATTGAACCTTTCGGTATACAACTTCTGCTGCTACATAGCTTCCTTGCTGCATGTATGCCCAGCCCAAGTTTCCCTGTTGAATTTGAGTCAGCTAATTGTTAACATAATGCAGATAATTAAGAAACACATAAAAACCATAAAGCCAAACAAAATGTAAAGGACATGCATTGTATTGTAAAAATAAGAGATCACACAAAATTTAGTACCAGTATCCGAGATGTCTCTTGTTTGATGGTAACCTGGAATTTCTTCCCATGTGAGCGTGCTGTCTTTGTAGGCTTCCCATTGAAGGCTTCTCCTTCGTGAATCATACGAAGCTTCTGCTTTAGTAGTTCTATTTGTTCATCTATTCTCCCACATTTCTGCCAAATGTTACGGCAATCAATTAATACCAACCGAGACTCGCCAAAAGATAACACAACAATAAATCTAAATTTTCTTCTAAATACAAGAGCATCTTAAACCAAACCAAAAACAAAAAAGAAAAGAAAAGGAAACTAATATTAAAATCCTATAAAGTCGTTGGCAAAGATAACTATATTAAATACAAGTTTATAAAAGACAAAATCTATTATAATTTCTACTCAAACGATAGTAGAGCTTATATAGGTAGGTACCTTGCAAAGGTCAATAAGGACATTGTCTAGTGATTCTTGGGCTTGCTTGGAGCATCGATCCCTAAAGGATTTAATAGCTTCAATTGCTTCCTCTGCTCTATCCTGTTGTTTCATAACTACAGCCATATCCTTAAGGGCACTGTCCACTCTATCTCCAGCATTTATCGCCTTCCAAAACAAGACTATAGCCCCTTCTGGATCCTTATCAACTAGCTGTACCACCATTGAAAGTATAAAATAAGAATATGCGAGTTTCAATAAAAATTGACAAAGGACTGCAATTTTATTCTCAGGCTGACAATGACACAGCCTGTAATCACAAATAAAGTACATTTATTGCACTTCTTATCCAGAGTCACAAAATTACATTAATTATATATGATGTGTATCTACAAAATTAAGTTCATGCCAAGCTGATCTATCAGCATTTTGGCCATTTTTCCTTTGTCCTCATAGCTTTATGTTATGGCCGGTAGTCCGGTACCGACTAAAAGTTTAAATATGACTTAAATATCAATTTTTACCTTGATGATCAAAACTTGATAATTTTGATCGACTCACCTCACT
>CANYLF013080464.1:0-13551 GCA_948193215.1 Bocquillonia castaneifolia
CCCCCCCCCCCCCCCCCCCCCCCCCCCCCCCCCCCCCCCCCCCCCCCCCCCCCCCCCCCCCCCCCCCCCCCCCCCCCCCCCCCCCCCCCCCCCCCCCCCCCCCCCCCCCCCCCGGAGCAAGGGCCTCCACCTCCTTCACCGCCATCAACACCAGCTGCTGTAATAAATCCTGAGCCATCCAAACCTCCTCAGTTTTCAACAACAGCAGCTGAGGACAGGTATGTCATCCCGCCCAAAAGAGATTAGCATACCATCCCGAATGAAAGTGGTTTCTAAGGAAGCACGCCAGCACCAGGCATAGTTCCATAAGGAATCCATGTTCCACAAACAGGAAGGATGGGACCAAGTCTTCAAGCTACAGGATGCCTAACTACAAGGCAGGCACCCATATAGTTTGGAAATTTCGGTCCACCCCTACAAGGGGATTGCAATGGGCAATTCTACCCAAATCAGATAATTGGGGAGGGCATAAGTTTCAAGATTCAATGGACAAAGAGCATATTATTGATAGTGTGGCATCAAGTAGCTCTAAATCAAAAGATGAACATAAGGAGACCCAGTCCTACGAGGTCAAGTACCTGAAGCAGCTCCAAGTTCAAAAGAAAGGCCTTAGACAATGTTTCTGATGCCTCAGACTCAGAATTAGAAGAGCACTGTTCTAAGAGAGGTATAGATCCTAAGTCTTTAACTTATACTACTTCAGTTATTACTCTACCCGCAGATTTTCAGGGTCCAATACATGTTTATGGTGAAGATGAGAAAGAATCTACAACAGGAAAAATACGACAGGTCTTGAGCCAGGTCACTATCCAGGCCACCAGCCCAGGCAGCCCTAAGAGGGTCATCTTTGACAAGCCTGCTGAACCGATGATGAAACATATCAAGCCTTTATATATCAAAGCACATTTGAATGGAAGACCGACATCAAGAGTGTTGATTGACAATGGTTCTGAGTTTAACATTATGCTAGTAAGGATGTTAACAGAGCTATGAAAGATAATGGAAGACCTTATTTCTACAGAGGTGTCAGTGTCAGCCTTCACTAGATAACTGACCAAGACATCTACTAGTGGAGTTGACAATGGGATCTTAGACTTCATTGGCAGCCTTCTTTGTTGTTAACTCATCTGCTTGTTACCAGGCCTTGCTAGGAAGGGACTGGATTCACACCAATTGGTGTGTATCATCCTCCCTTCACCAGTTCTTGTTATTCTAGAAAGGGAATGATGTGGAAATAGTGTGGGTAGATAACCGACCGTTTCATGCCACATCGGATACAGTAAAGATAAGGTATTACGACCAAGATGTGGGGCCGATCCATTTTCAAGGAAAAGCCAAGTCTGGTTTTCCCAAAAAAGTCCACATTAAAGAAGTACATAAGGAAGAATTGGAGGTCTAGAAATAGGCAAAGGTCTTGACCAAAACTACTGCTCTCGTGCCTTATAAGAGGCCGAGCAATTCTTCCCCAGTCATAGAATTTCTTGATGATTAGTCTCCCCAATGAGCAATACGCAGCTACTACAGCTGCCATTATGAAGTGCCACTTACAGTAATTAATAGAGAAGATTAAGTAGGAATCCATATAAGAAGGGGAGTGGGAGGCCTTAGAGATAGAATTTGTGCATGAAGAAGAGCTGGAGCCAAATCAGGATGAAATTATGATGGAAGACTTGTATCTAGCTCCACCTAAGTTAGAAGATGTAATGATGGAACGACAGACCCTAGAAACGTTGACAGAACTCAACTTGGGAACAAAAGAGAAATCAGAGATCACTGGTCACCTTGTTGAGAGAGAACAAGGACTACTTTGTGTGGAAATATACTGAGATGCCCGGTTTAAATAGGAAACTAGTGCAACATAGGTTGCCTATTAAACCTGAGTTCAAACCATACCGCCAACCACCGCGTTGGATGTCTGAGGAAGTAGAACTCAGAGTCAAGGAAGAAATTGAGAAGTTGTGTAAAACAAGGTTTATCAGGCCTGCGAAGTATGCCAATTGGTTAGCTAATGTGGTACCGGTGGTGAAGAAGAATAGGAAGTTGAGGGTCTGTGTTGACTTTAGAAACCTCAATAAGGCAACCCCAAAAGACATTTATACAATGCCTATAGCAGATACATTAGTAGACTCAGTGACAAGGCATGCTTTGTTGTCCTTTATGGATTTTTTTTCAGAGTATAACCAGATCTATATTGCAAAGGAAGATATACCCAAGATGGCCTTTAAATGCCCTGGATCTATTGGCACCTTTGAATGGGTAGTTATGCCATTTGGTTTGACAAACGTTGGAGCCACCTATCAAAGAGCCATGAATGCGATCTTCCATGATCTCTTGGGGAAAACAATGGAAGTCTACATTGATGACATTATGGTTAAATCCAAAATGGCAAATGAACACCTGGATCACTTAAGAGAAGCCTTTAAAAGGATGAGGAATCATAACTTGAAGCTCAATCCTTTTAAGTGTGCTTTCGGGGTGAAGGTAGGAAACTTCCTAGGTTTCTTAGTACATCAAAGAGGGACTAAAGTTGATCAAAACAAGGCAAGGGCTATCAGAGAAGCAGCTCCACCAAGGAACAAAAAGGTGTTACATAGACTCATGGGCCAGGTCAATTACTTAAGGAGATTTATTTCCAATCTGGTTAGAAAAACCAGGGAGTTATCAGACCTTCTAAAACTAAGAAACTAGGAGGAGTTTTCATGGGAGGAAAGGCACCAAGTTACGTTCGAACAGATTAAGGAGTACCTATCCAAGCCACTAGTTCTGATGCCCCCCAGATCTGGTGTTCCCCTAAAGATATATATATCTACAGCCAAAGAATCCATTGGGTGCCTTTTGGCCCAACAAAATGGGTTAAATCATGAGCAAGCCATATATTACTTGAGTACAGCTTTAACTCCAACTGAAATAAGGATATTAACAAATTATGCATGGCTCTGTATTTTGCTTGTACCAAATTAAGGCACTATTTGTTGGGGAACTGGGTCTATGTAGTTTCTTAAACAGATCTCATGAAATTTGAATAAGCCAGTCCTGTCGAGTAATATAGGGAAATTGCTGTTGAGCTTATCTGATTGTAATCTGGTCTATTCTCTACAAAAATCCATGAAAGGCCAAGCCCTTTGTTAGTTTTATGTAGATCATCCATCAATATAGATAGGGGAAGTAGTAGAGAGAGAATTGCCTGTCTATGAGACTGACATTCAGTCTTGGACCCTCAAATTTGATGGGTCTGGCACCGAAAAGTTAGCAGGTGCAGGAGTAGTTATCATTTCTTCTACTGGAACCAAAACTGCTTTATCATTCAATTTGGATTTTGATTGCACCATAAATCAGGCTGATGATAATTGGTTTAGAAATATTGCAGGAGTTAGAAGCCAAAAACATAAGTATTATCAGAAATTTCCAACTAGTCCTCAGGTAGGTGATGGAGGAATATAGATACTCTAGTTTGGCACTAGCTCCATACTTTACCGCAGTAGTTCAGTTACTAGAATCATTTGAGACGGTGGAATTCTTACACTTACCAAGACAACACAACTGGGATCCCGATGAACTTTAACAAGTAGCATCAGGTCTAAAGATGTCAGAGGAATTAACCTATTCAGAAACGGATCCACCCGTCTATCATGGAAAGAGGAATACAAGTTGAAACATTCGCTTGCGAAACTACAGAGCCCAATGATTGGAGAACAGATCTCAAGAGATACTTGTGGAATCCTACTTGTGAAGTTTCATACAAAATAAAAATACAGGCTATCAACTATACCTTATGGATGGTGAATTGTATAGGAAAGACCCAATAGGTCTGTTACTGAGGTGTTTGTCCATTTCCCAAGCTAATGAGGTGATGGAATAGGTCTATAGTGGGGTATGTGGAGCTCACTAGTCAGGGGTAAAAATGAGGTGGTTGATTAGGAGACATGGCCATTATTGGCCGTCTATTTTGAAAGATTGCATAGCTTTTACTAGAGGATGTCAAGAGTGCCAGAGGTTTGGTGCTTTGCAAAGGGTTCCAGCTACAAACCTACAGTCTATATTAAACCTTGGCCTTTTAGTGGTTGGGCTATAGATCTGATAGGAAAAATCCATCTAGCTTCATCCAAAGGACACAATTTCTTTATTGTGGCCATAGATTACTTCACCAAGTGGGTGGTAGCAGCTCCAATGATAAAACTTGAGTAGAGGGATGTGATTGACTTTATCAAGAAAGAAATCATCCATCAATTTGGGATACCACAGTCTATCACAACAGATCAGGGAACCATGTTTACAGGTCAAGAAGTTCAGGCCTTTACAGTAGTAAATGGTATTAAATTGCTAAATTCTACACCACATTACACTCAAGCTAGTGGGCAAGCCAAGGCTTCTAATAAGGTAATTATCAGTATCCTAAAGAAAATGTTAGATTATAACTTGAGGGACTGGCACAACATTCTATCCGAGACCTTATGGGCATACAGAACTTCCAATAGAACTGCTACAGGGACTACTCCTTATGCTTTGACTTTTAGTCATGACACGGTTCTACCTTTGGAAATCGTGGTCCCTTCACTCAAAGTAGCAGTCCAGTACGGTTTGGCGTCGGACTAGTTCTCAGAGGCTATGCTATTAGAGCTGGAAGATTTAGAAGAAATGAGGTTACAAGCACTAAACTACATGATTGCACAGAAAAAGAGAATAACCAGGCTCTACAATAAGAAGGTGAAGAAGAGAAGTTTTCAAGAAGGAGATCTAGTGTGGAAAGTAATTCTTCCGTCTGGTTTGAAGGAGAGAGAGTTTAGGAAGTGGTCCTCAAATTGGGAAGGACCATTCAGGATACACAGGGTTCTAAGGGGAAATTCTTACTGGTTAGCAAGCTAGGAAGGAGAACCTCACCAAAGGTACATTAATGGCAAATATCTAAAGCCATACCTCCCAACTTTATGGGAGGTCTATAAGTTGCAAGTGTAATAGGCATTAGAGCCATTCTATAGATTACAGTTCTATGATTGGTGTGAATGTGCTTAATGATGAAAGAATTGTAATCTTGTAGGCCTTAGGGCCACGTTAATAAAGAAATAGGCCTTATGGCATTACTAAACTTCAAACAAAAAAATAATATATGATAATGGAGATATATTCCAACGACAGACCAAGAAATCAAAAATAAAATCCTGGTTACTCTAAGGATAAAAAAGACGGATCTTGTGAACAACTGGACCAGCAAAACCCCATGGGAATGGTTGTTCAAGGCCAATCCTCTAAGGAGCAGGTCGAAGCCATTGGCTGGAAAGATCTAGATCCTGTCTTCAAGCTTATTGGCATTTGATTTCCTGTTCAAGGCTAGTCCTCTAAGGCGTAGGCCGAAGCCATTGGCTGGAAAGATCCAGATCCTGTCTTCAAGCTTATTGACATTTGATTTCCTGTTCAAGGCCAATCCTCTAAGAAGTAGGCTGAAGCCATTAACTGGAAAAGATCCAGATCCTATTTTCAAGCTTATTATCAACTGATCTTTTCTTTGATGAGGCCAATCCTGTAAGGATTGGGCCAGGCAATTACCAATATAAGGATGGTAAAGACTAGTGAAAATGTGAAATAGTGCCCAGGGCACTAGAGAAAGACCGGCCATAAACCTTTTATAGATCAGGCCAGAGTGCAAAAATAAATCCAAGTCAAGCATGAGTAAAGAAAACCAATGGCCTTAAAACTATGGCCTTGCAAAAATAAAGATTCAGTACAGCTACCAAAAGACCTGTATATAGGCCATCAAATTGTTCAAAGAAAAGAGTATAAACTATTTCTAGAGGAAAAGGGCATCAAAGTTAAAGGAGCACTGATCCACCCATTGTGCGATACAGGCCACTTGTTGGTCTCGGGCCTGTTTTTTCTCTTGCCTCTAAAGAGCAACATGTTCCTTTTAAGCTAATAGACCTTCACCAATTGCATCAGCTACAGTTTCTAGAATTTTATATTCAGTGGCCAATCCATGAACTTCTTGGCCAATAACTTCCTGTTCAGCCTGTAGTTGGAGAATTTGATTTCACAGATCCTGTATTGCAGCTTGTTTTTCTTCAAACTTGGTCTTAAGGGTGAACATCTTTTAGCCTACTTCTTCCAGTTCTGCCCTCTTGATATCATATAAGGCTTGTTGCTGCTAGGAAGCTACCAATTTAGCTGTAGAATTGGTCTGTGCTGCGTTACATTCGCTCAAAGTTTGGAAGAGACCCTCGACCTGTTTAGTCAGGGAAGGCGGTACTAAGGTATCCGAGAGAAGCAAGGAAAGCATTCTTTTAAAGCTCAAAAAGAGGGGGCATTTCCTATTTAAGAGTCAATTTCAGTGAATTGACCACCTCCTTTAGTTCCTTTGGATCTACGGTAGAAGGAGCAGCTTTAGTAGTTTCGGGAGACACCTCCATGAAATCCAGATCATGCTTCAAAGTGATCTTGGAGGGTACCAATCCCCAATCAAAGACCTGTCAATAAAAGAAAGAAGGTCAGTTGAATGTGTAATGGGATGAAAAGCAAAAGGGAGAAGGAGGAGTAACATAGCTCAAATACAGGCTTAGGGACTGGATGAAGAGTATGCAGACCAAGATCAGATCCAGCAACACTAGAACCCCCAGTGGTCTGGACTAATTTTGTGACTAGTTGAGCGATAACTGTTTCATCATCTTCATCTAGTTCAAGGCCTGGGGTATATTAGTAGTGAAAAACAGAATAGGAGAAAGGAAGAAGGGAAAAAGGTAAACAAAGCATACCTGGCTTGCTGTCAGAATGTTGGGGAAAGTCATGGGTCCCCACTTCCTCTCCTAAGGAACTCTCTTCACTTTCTGTGCTATCTGCTCCCACTTCTTTAACACCTTCATCTTCATCTCTAACCACTTATACCACCACTAGAATTGACACAGCAGGAGCAACTCTAGGAGCCACATTAATTTTGGTAGACTTCCTGGAAGGTTTAGCTCGCATTACCGGGTTCTTTCCCTTCTGGAGCTTAGAAGAGCTGGTAGGTGCTTTTCTTTTGGTGGTAGGGGTAGATATAGCAGATCTGGCTTTGGAAGGAGCGATGGGGAGAAAAACTCTAGTTTTAGCTTTAAATTTTACAACAAGGTAGTGAAGTTAGAGAGCAGGGCATACAAAAGAAATGATAAATCAAAGTAGGCAAAGTTTCTCTATCTTTAACCAGATCGTCAACAAGAAGGGTCATCAACTTGGAATAGGCCATCTGCCATCATGTTCCGTAAGAGTCAACATAATTCTTAGGAACATAGTGGATACTACAAATCAAAGTCATATAATGGTTCTAGAGGGCCTTTATCATTGCAGGGGTCTGGTCAGTAGTAGCCAAAGAAGCGCCGGTAGGGAGGTTTAAGGTAGGAATAGCCGGAGGAACAACATAATTAAAAACAAATTTCCATACAAACAGGTAGGGGAAATAAGGCTCAAAGATTAAAGGAAAGATGGAAGTACTGCCTTTAAAGGCCTTATTCCCACCTATCACAAACACCCTAGAGCTGGTGTAGGCAAGTAGGAGCCATTGGTAGAGATTTGGGAGGAGATAATCTGGAAAGTCTTGATCCAAGAAGGGCAGTGATTTAAAGAATCAAAAGGGCAGATCTGGGCATGTGTGCTTTCTTGATATGTCAAAAACAAGGAGTAGATTTTACCAGAATCCCAATCACACTGGTAATAGCATGTCTTTCTGCTAAAAATTTTACATCCTGATGGATAGCCTCAGATCTCAGCTCTGGAAAATAAGTGAGTAACCAAGATTGAATGAACCAACACATTACAGAGGGATTGTCAACCGACACTTTGTTGAACATTCTCTTAATGTTCTAGTAGACACTGGCTAAGAAAATATTACCTAGGGCCATGAAATTCTCATTGCCAGCCACAATGTATTCACAAAGTGGAAGGAAGTCAATAAGAGGTCTATTGGTGGTAGGACAGAAAACATACCTACAAAGCAGGACCCAAAGGAACTGGATATGTTCACCAGCAGTAGGAGGTCCAGCAATTCGAAGAGCCTCATCAATAATGGCTGAATAAGAGGTATACTAGTCATGTTTGATGGTGACTGAATGCCTGGCATTGAGTTCTTTAGATATTAAATAGACATAGTCCTCTCCTAGGACTGGTAAACCCGTAAGATAGAAAACTTTTTTTAGGGTCCTCTCCTAGGACTGGTAAACCCGTAAGGTAGAAAACATTTTTTAGGGTGAAGGAAAAATGTCCAAAAGGGAATATGAACGCATTGCTAGAAGTGCTCCAAAATTTTAGAGCTGCTGTTAACAAAGCTGACTGATAAGGGAGTACATTGCAGGTAATGTAAACCAGCTCAGTGATGCCAAGTCTCTCCCAATCAGCTTCAAAGTAGTCCTTCATTCATTTACACCATTAGACCTAGGGGGCACTAGTGTGAGGCCAGGGTTTGATGTAAGGTCTAGCAGTAGTAGTAGGGATTTTCAGTAGGAAGTTGGGAGGACTGGATGCACCGTAATAGGGCAAGGTCGGTAATTCCTTGATATTGAAGCTAGCGGCGACAAAGAGATATTCATCCTCATTAGAGATAGCATAGACAATTATGGTTTTCAATCCTACATTATAGTTGTAAAAGACATAAGACTCAAGCATGGGGAAATAAAAGAATCTAGAGAAAAGTAATAAACTTACTAGTAAAAGAAGTAAGGTGGCAAGTCTGCGACTTTGATGCCAGGGATTATGGTTGTCCTCATGTCCTCTAAAGGATCGACTAGATCTATAGAAGAAGAACCTCTAGAAGGACGAGAAGCTCGGTAATTGGTAGGTGCAACCATAGTGAATGTCCTGAAGCAAAGGACAGTTGGTTGGGGAAGAAATCGTTTGATTAGAAATGGTAACAGGGGAATAGGTAGAGCTCCAACAAATCTAGTTGAAGATTGAAATTGAGAAGGCATTGCAAAGATAACAGTAGATAGTAATTTGCTTAAGATAGGATTAGGAGTAGGTGTTTTAGCTGAGGTAGGAGTTGGAATGTTTTTTTTAATAACGGATAGGGTAAAATTTTGAAGAGAGTTAGGGTTAACGGTAATTAATTAATTATTATCCAATGGAGAATTTGAAGAGAAGAAGGGCTGTTAAGCTGATGGAGCGTTAGTAGCAGGCCTAGGACAGTTAATACTTGGGATGATTAAAGGAGTTTTAGGGCTAACCATTACTGGACAAGAAGCAAAATTAGCATTAATTACAGAAATTACCGTTGGGGGTTTGGAGTCTGAGTAGAATTTCTTAACAAAGTGCTCTCGTTCAATTTGAGATTCCTTTTGAGTGAGCCTGTACCTTAAATCTTTTTATTTGTGGGACCAGTCTTCATTGGCTTGGGGGTCCAAGATAACCCGATCAAGCCAGAGCTGGTCATCATCGGTAGAGGCCTGGCCTTTACCCTGTGAAGAAGCATCCTTCTTAAAGGCCATTTGATATGCATATAACTTCAACCTTAGAGAGTAGAAGTATATATGCAGGGGGGGCAATTGTTTGTACCCAAAATAATTCGGCCCATTATAAGGCTATGCCCGGATGGATTGGTGCATCAAGGATGACAGATCCAGTCTTAAAGATACTCAATTAAGTAAGGATTACTCTATTGGAACTCTATAACTAAAGATTCAGGTTTGATAAGAGCTAGATCTATTATTAAAAGAAAGGCATGAGATTGTTAGGCCTGATAGAAAAAAGGGAAACACCAAGAGAGACCATATGAACAGACCTGGTGCGTAAGGTTAGAGGGAGCAAAATATAATTGGGCCTGATAGGAGATAAAAAAAAAGGCCAATAAAGGGAATAGGTCTATTGATCTAAAACTGACAGAGATGTTCATTATAGTAGACCAGACCTGGCTCACATAGAGATGTTTAGGATTGATGTAGTAAAAGTCGTGAGTCTTTGAGTATAAGATGGAAGGATGGTCTAGAGCTTGGCATGGTTTAGTATGAAAGAGCATCATACTGTAATAGACAGAGAGAAAGAGAAGAAGAAGATCTGGTCATATGAAGAAAGGTAGTAGTAGAGGTTGTCTGAAGCCTTGACACGTTAAGAAAGGACAAAGAGCCACCTAAATAGTGGGAGGCAGTGAAGGCAACTACATTCATGTGTTTTGGCGCAGCAATAGGAGATCACATTTGATAGAAATAGACTTTGTTTTATAAGGGAAGTAGGCATGATAGGAGAAGATTCTGGAAAGGATCCTTACGATCAATGAGTAGCAAGAAAGGACTAGATTTTTGTGCATGACGTGGATGGAAGAATTCAGGTGGCTAGTGGGCAGAAATTCAGAAGTAACAAGAGGTCCAAGAATATGGAAGGAACAAGTAGCACTTAGCCAAGGTGCTAACGATAACTATGAATGGGTAAGTGGGGTTGGTACTTCATCCAAGATTCATGGTAGCCTGGATATGGTGGTAAGGACTATGTTTCTAGCTGTTTCTGCTAGGGAATTGCTCCAAAATAAGGATGAATCCTCGTCAAGTATAAAAGGAGAATAAGGGAATTGAGAAAAGGACAACAATTCAGCAATAAAACACTATAACTACAACAACTACAATTCAATGCAAATCAATCTAGCTCAACTTAGCGTAGCTTTATTTTAAAGTCTATCGTCAATATCATTTTAAGTTCTTTGTACTCAGTTCAATTTTACAGTTATAAAACCCTTCTAATTTCATTCAACTCTATTCTTTCTTATCAGCAAATCGATTTCCCTTACACTCAGTTCTCTTTAGTTTTCAATTCAGTCAATTCAATCATACATACTAGTTCCTTAGTTTGTAAGCTGGTTCTACCGGTAATTGTTTACGTTACTAGATCTGCATATTCACTATTTTCATACAAGAGTTTTTAGTGGCATCTTTGGGATACTTTTGTAGAGGATCCACACCCACAAAACGTTTGACAAGTTAGGTCCAATTGTTGGGAGACCTACACTCTCTGGCACGCTCTAAGCAAAGCGCACAATTGGAGTAGATCTGTTCTAGGACCAGTTCAAGTACTAGATCCATTAGTCCTAAAAAGGCAGGAACACTAGGATAGGATTCATGTTTGATCTGCATAAAGGTCTTTTAATAGTTCTAAAGTTAAGGCAATGTTTGATTAACTTGCTAAAATTTAGAAAAGAATGATGCTTTTTTCAGATAGGGAGGGTTCCCTTAAAGTCCAGCACTGTGTGTCTGATGGATCATAATAAGTGGATATTAATACTAAAGAAAACTCCTGCTTTTCCGTTCAGATGAACCTATAAGAGTGGTAAACAATAGACGTGGAGTCCTGATTCCACTCCGATGCTTAGTCAATATAATGTATTGCTTGTAGAAAACTGAATAATCATAGAGTGGAAAGTCATACCTCTTTATAGAGGAGATTTAAGGCTAATTAAACCTAACCTTCTTCTGAATGGACTCTTCAACTTGGAGTCCATCTAGTTGCTGGATATCAACCAAATATTAATTTGTAGGACTTATCCTTGATCAATAAGTCCGATGATGACTTATCTGATTAGAATTAAGTAAGTTTGATCCCTTAATTGGATATCATTAAGACTCTTTAGACGACTCTCTGAGTCTTTGTGTGATTCTGCTAAGTGTGTATCTTGTGTGGGCTTTATGGCCCATAGGAGCAGCCCTTTATCCGTTACACTTTTCCTGAATCAAACCTTTAGACCTTGGTCAATACTGGGCCGAATAGGCCTTCCCTACATATGGGCTTGAAGACCAATTAGTTGTTTATTTGTGGACTATCAGTATCATTTAATTTATAGGAATATTAAGTATGAGTCGCCACCCAAACCGACATTGAAATGCTCTTACATGGTATGCGTCTCGATTTTATTTAAGAAATATGGATCAGACTACAACATTTCTTAAGTTTGTGAAATCAAACCTCTAAAGCTTATTTAAACTTTTAATTTCCATTTTATTATCATGGCATAGGAAAGCAATTAACAAATAATTTCTTACGATTTACATGCATTTCATGTATGTTCCTTAAAAATATGTTAAATTTATTGGAATGACTATTGGTAGATTAAGATTAGTATTACATATTTTCTTACATGTGTTGGGATAAAATATATGTAATGAAAATAATACATGAAAAATTTTATGAAATACTAACCAAACTCCACTAATGACGGTTCTAATAAATTAAGCATATTTTTAAGGCACATACATAAAAAAATGATCTCATTTTGATACACTTTATGTTGTTTATGAATTATTTACTTTTAGTCATTAAAAAATCCAAAAAAAATAATTTTTTCGTCAAAATGTTTTTAGAACTTTTTAAAATTTAAAATATATTATTTGTAACTTAAAGGTGAAAATTAAAGTAAATTTTTTTAGATAATTTAAAGAGTACAAATAATATTTTATTCATAATTGATCTTAAATCACAAATTGTGGGATTCAATTGACCCCAAAAAAAATAATCTTATGTGGTCCCGTGTTATAAAATAGTGAACTTATATGACTATTCCTTTCACTTAATATCATAGTGAGTAAGTATATTAGCACAACTCCCACAAGAGTAAAGAAAGAACCCATTTTTATTAGACATTAGATTATGCATGCTGAGCATGATGGATTTTACAAAATAGTGAAGAATCAGTATAGTACTATAGTTGCTTGTAGAGTGTAGTTATTTGTAGAATGAAAACGTGAGCAAAAGAATCAGTACAGTTATTTATAGAAAGTGACTAAAAAGGCAGTTCTTAAATAAATAAATAGAAATTAGAGGTGTTAATAAGGAAATATATAATAAGATTCGCTAATATTGTGACTATTAGGTGTATTTTGATCAACGTTTATTAAAAAAATAATAAAAAAAAGAGTAAGACTTATTTTACACATGGAAGTGAATCCCCCCACTTGAAGAAAATTTCATTACATATAATTTGCTAAATTGTGCAATAAATAATGCGATAAAAGTGAGACTAAAATTTCATCTACTGGCATGGAAAAACTGGAAAAGTAAAACCTAATTTATTGAATAGCGCCGTACATACATTTTTGCATAAAATGATACGGAAGCATAGTAGTTGGGATTTCACAAGATTTAACAAGAGAAAGTCATGATATTGCTCCGCCATGAGAAGCCAAGTCTAACCTAGAGCGGCATGCTAAACCCTCCTGATTGAGGGGTAGCCAAGCCACTCTAATATCATGATATAAGTTGAACCAAAGTACCAGAGTAGAAATTCAAGTCCAAGTGCACAATAATAATAATAACACAAGGCATAGACACATAATAAGCATAAACCAAAGTAACAGACTAGAAATTCATACAATGAACACCAACATAAGAAGCATAACTACAAGTCCTAAATCAAATCAGGAAAGAAAAACAACACAAAAAGCAATCACCAATCACGGTGAAAAGAAAGTGGTGTAAAATCAAACGCTCTGCCGTCAAGGCTGTCCAGCTTCCTAGATGCCTCCTCCTCAAGTTGGACCAACTCAGTCTGCTTTGCTTTCAAGCTAGCCATCTGCTCATCAACCTGTGTTCGCTGTCCTTTAATCTTCTCTATCTCTGAAACTA
>CANYLF013081270.1:0-13942 GCA_948193215.1 Bocquillonia castaneifolia
TGGGAATCCTACCTGGCTTACCATCTTGGCAATGGTTAATGAGTCACGGTTAATGGGAAGCCCATACTGGATCTCCTACCATCCTAGCAATGGTTAATGGGAGTCCGACTCTGTGGGAGCCTTCTTAGCCAAACCAAAGAGTCAAAGGCCAGCATGTAATGACCATAGAAGTTTCCACTAGGCTGCACCTGTTAAATCCTACTTGTTGTAATACTGCCATGAGTATTTATAATTATCAAGCCTAAAAGCCTTTGTTGAAACTCTGCCAGCCTAAAAGCGAGAGTGGGGGCAAAAGGATACCAGACTTGATCATCATGAATGCTATTATTTACTAGGACAGTTAGAGAGAGCATTTATATAAGACGGTACTATCATCCTCTGTTGGTGAAATAAAGTACCCCAACCTACCTAGGAAATGGACTTTTGACCAATCGAATACATGTGTGGGAGTAATAAGGTTGGAAGGCCTGCCTTTGGCAGTAATTGTTACGTGTACAACTAACGGATTTCTTATTTCCTTGTCAAGCAAACATGCATATGCATCTCATGCATATCACTAATGCTTCTGGTTTTGCAGTCAATATTGAGTCTCAGTCGACTTAGAGAAGAGTAGGAAGAAGGCTAGTAAGAGACAGTATAGACTCAGACAGAATGGCAGGAACAGGACAATCGTTTGACATGGATGCAATGATGAACACCTTGAGGAACATGATTAGGGAAGAGGTTCAACACGCTATCAGCACTAGAACCCCTACATAACTGAGGGTCATGATGCCATCTCTACCCTGACTAGGAAGATTGAACAACTGCAAGAGATGGTCCGAGAAAAGAAGTCAGACATAGAATTTGACCTAGAAAATATGGGAGTCAAGGGCATGAAGAAGCTGCCTCCCAAATTTACTATGCCAGACATGTAGAAGTTCAATGGAACTGGAGATCCCAAGCTTCACCTTAAGCAATATGGGTCTATTATGGCAGCCACACCGCTTGATAGCGAACAGAAGGTGGGCGCGTTCCCTCTATCTTTGACTGGGGTAGCCCAAGACTGGTACCACCGGCTACCAACCACAGTCCAGTCAAATTGGAAGGAGCTTTGTGAAGCATTCATGGGGCAGTATGCATACAACACCAAGCTGGAGGTTTCCTTGAGGGACCTGGAGATGACTAGACAGAGGTACAATGAATCATTTGCAGACTTTCTGACCAGATGGAGAAACAAAGCAGCCTTACTCAAAGACAGACCATCTGAAAAGGACCAAGTGAGAATAGTGGTTCGGAACATACTTTCCAACATGGTAGAGACTTTGCAGATAATGAACCCCAAGACTTTTGGTAGCCTATATGATGACAGGTTACAATGTGCAGAGATAGAAGCTGAGAAAAAGAGGAACCAGAAAGGGATAGCCACATATATCCGACCCTCAACACAGAACCCTGAAACAGTAAACGTTAACCAAGTCCAAGCCCACAAAGTCAACCGTTAATTCTCCAGCTTTAACCGCCCCCTATCCAAAATCTTTGAGAGGCTTGAGAAACAAGGCCTCTTAAAACCCGAGCCAGCTAAAAACCCTCTAAACACCAATGCGTCCAACTACAATCCAAATGTCTATTGTCATCTCCATCAGGTACAAGGGCATCATACTGATAATTGCCTGAAACTAAAGCACCAAATCGAAGATCTCATCGATGCTAGAAAGATCACAGATCCCGAGGTAAGGCAGTCTAATGCATAGAACGACGATGGTCAAAATTCAAGCTCTCAGCTCAGTGTTCTAAGCAGTTGTTATGCTTTTCTAATAATTTTGTTGTCCCTATTTTCTAGTCAATGATAGAACATATGTTTCCATCTGTTTAATTAGCATCTCTTTCATGGCATGAATGCACTACAACAATCATCTATAATCTTGTTTAACAATAATCCATAACATGATGGTTCACTTAACATTGCCACAAAGCCTGGAAATACTTGTCATATCCACCAATTGCTGTTATTGAAAAAGAAGAAAGAGCATAGACATCATGTTCAACCCTGAAAAGGTTATGATCAGTAATGACATCACCAGCGCCAGTCAAGCAGAGCACCGCTAAAGGATTGCTGATCCTGGAGATCACCCCAAAACATCTAAGGCATCTAAAAAAAATAATAATACTTTTGGGCAAGCTCCGTCACAAACTAAAAAAAATGTCAAAATCTCTCTGTGACTCCAAAAAAAAGAAGAAAAAGCCTGATGAGTTGAAAACCCATTCATGGGCAGCTCATGCAAAAGTTAAAGCAGACCTGCTAAGGTGAAAACCTCGCAAAGAGGCGTCTTAGGCAAAAAGACAAGACCAAAGAAAAGAAAAGGAAAAAAAAAAGGAAGCAGAGAGATTCAAAACAAAGCATACCTAAATGACAGTGAAGCATGGGCAAAACACAAAAAGGGAAGCAACTAGAGGCTACTCAAACAAATGTGTGATTAACCAAGACTTAAGAATGAATGTTGAATCATAATACCAAGCCTTAAAAGATCAGCAGAGTAAGAACTCCATTGATCTGGACAGCTTGTCCTTAGGCAGCAATAACCTTGAAAAGTGCTGAAGAGCTAACAAATAACAGCTTACGCAAAGAATCAACACGATGCCAAGACTGACCAAGCCCGTGCAAAAAGGGGCTGAGGAAGTGAAAATGAGCAAAAAGCGAGGAAAAAGGATGGAAACAATCTAAAAATGAGAACCATAATTGAGGCTTAACCCGAATAACACGATCTATGATGACAATGACATCGGGTCCAGCATGTAAAGTACACTTCTGTGGCATTGTTAAATGAACTGGAATTGATTCTAAATTTCTTATTGCATCATTAATGTCATTGCATTCATACCAAAAAAAAAAAAAAAGAAATGCTAAGCGAACAAGATAAAACAGATATAAGACTAGCAACAACTCATTGTTTGAAAGGCCGTGTCAGCTGAACAATCTTCAAAGATACACCTGCTGCGTCGACTAGTGCTTAACCGACACCAGGGGCAAAACATTTGTGGGCCTAATTCAGAATTGACAAGCAGCTAAGGAATACTAAGTTTCCACCATGGACACAATCGTCATCTTCAGACATCAATTCTCTTCATCGTTCAATGAAGATGATGTTTCTCTTCACAGCCTCACTGCAGTTTCCTCTCAATATGTCGACTGGATTCGTCTTGTTCAAACGCTCCATAAACACTGGACCCTTGGAATCAGCCGAACTAGACTTTGACAACAACCCACAAAGCAATGTCACAAGCCTGCAACCAACACTGCTTATACCTCATCGAAGTCAGCTGGGGGCATGATTAAGGATAGTTTTTCCCGATAATCATATCTGTAAAAAGAGAAAAAGAAAAAAATGAAATGGCCTGATGAGTTGTAAAATCCCTTCGGGGGCAATTCATGCAAAAGTTAAGGCATCAAAAAATAATAATAATAAATAAAATCCTGATAAGTTGAAAACCCATTCGTAGGTGGCTTATGCAAAAGTTAGGGCAACCTGCTAGGGTGAAAACCTCGCAAAGAGGCGCTCTAGGCAAAAGTTAAGGCATGAACAAAATAAAATGAGGTATGGTTACCAGGAAAAGTAAGAGACTCCATAGAGAATTTAACCAGTCAGAACTTCAACAAGAATAGTCAAGATTTGATCAACACATCTTTCAAAAGCAGCTTGAACATTGTTATACTGGTCGATCAGGGACAACTGAACTTACACACGTAAAATATGGGATCTTCGCCAGGACAACGCAATGTTGGCAAGTTACCCAGGCAGGGGGCAGGTTTTTGCTTCTCAGTGATGCCATTAAATACTTGGATTATCAAAACAAAGCCACACTAGAGCCATTTCCCCGGTTAGCAAATATGAAAAGACTCATCGTCCCATATGTGATAAGCCATTTACCAATAAATCCTCATTTCCTTTAGAAGAGTGAGAATTCAGGCCAAGACCTCTAAATCCTCATCAAAACAAGGAATATGTGGAACAGTCATCAATCTGTACCTTCTCTATCATTGAAATGATGGTGCAACCCATTGTTCAAACATCTTGAGGTGGCAATGACAGAATGCAGTCTATTACAGCTTCAGAGCATGTAGATGAAGAAACCTAGCATCGAACATGAGAAATGCAAACATTTGGTACAACATATTCTTTTTGCATCGTGTAGGCATTCATTCATACATCTGTAAATATGATAGCCAAACAGCATAACACATGCATTTAATAAGGAAGAACACCCCATTCATGCATAAATAGGAGAGATGACTAACATTACATGTCTTCTAAAGTCATATTGCATGCATACATCCATAACATGCATACATTGTATAGGTAGCTAGGAAAATCATGAAGATTCAATCAAAGGAACGAGAGCATTTTTACCTAGGAAACAACCTCGTGATAACTAGAGTTTACCTCGGTGCGACATGACGAATAACTTCGACTCAATGAAACAGAAGGAACAAATGGACTTCACTAAGAGTACATGAACATCAATACAAGGCTAGCAAGACAAGATTAATGGAAACCATGTTGGGGGCAATCTTTGCCTATACACTGTACCAACCGAGTCGCATCATCCTTGTAGATGGGGGTGCTCCATCATAGAAACCATGGGTACAAGCAAACATAGATTAATTGGTCAGGAGCTGACATGGACTTCCAGGACGAGTCAAGAGAATAAGGCAACAAAAAGCTTGGGGGCAGGTAGAATCCCATTCACATACAGGCCAACATATCCCTAGATGGAGCAAAGCAAAGCTATTGAAACTCGGGGACAAGATGAGACCTTCTAATGACAACATCAGGCAAGCGACGTCAACAACGACTCACTTGATGAGTGATTGGCCTTGGAAAGAAAATAGTCGGGCAGACCAACACTATAGAGAAATCATAATCTTCTTACAACTGAGAGGAATATCAAGCGCAAATCTCATGGGCAGCACCATCATAATCCGAATTAATCCAAAAGATGACAATCCAACTTTGTGGAATCATCCCGAAGGCAGCAAGCCATCTCCAGAAAGCCCTGTTGATAGCAAATCACCCACTACTCAAAAACACAATTGGCAGCAATCCGCCATCAGCTCCAGAACTCCCAGTAAAACTGACAAGCCATCATCAGCTTCAGAACTTTTGGTGACATCAAGCCACCAACAACTCCAGAACTTCTGGTGCAGGAAAGCCACCATCAACTCCAGTACTCCAGGTGACAGTAAGCCACCATCAACTCCATGACTTCAGAAGACATTAGATGTCAGGAGCAGCTTTGCTGAAGACATTAGATGTCAAAAGAATTCTTGTCAAAGATATGAAAAATCAGAAGCAAGTAATTTTCACAAGCTTAGATGCCAACATTTTCAGAAAATCCATAAGTAATTTTCACAGGACATTTTCAGAAAATTCATAAGTAATTTTCACAGGCTTATATGCCTCACATTTTTAGAAAATTTATGAGTTATTTTCACAGGCTTAGATGCCAACATTTTTAGAAAATTAATAATTAATTTTCGAAGGCTTATATGCCACACATTTTCAAAAAATTCATAAATAATTTTCACAGGCTTAGATGCCAACATTTTTAGAAAATTCATAAGTAATTTTCACAGGCTTAGGTGCCACACATTTTCAGAAAATTCATACGTAAACATTTTCAGAAAATTCATATGTAAACATTTTCAGAAAATTCATAAGTAATTTTCATTGACTTATATGCCACACATTTTTCAGAAAATTCATAAGTAATTTTCACAGGCTTAGATGCCACACATTTTCAGAAAATTCATATGTAAACATTTTTAGAAAATTCATAAGTAATTTTCGGAGGCTTAGATGCCACATATTTTCAGAAAATTCGTAAGTAATTTTTATAGGCTTAGATTCCACACATTTTCAGAGTAATTTTCACAGGCTTAGATGCCAACATTTTCAGAAAATTAATAAGTAACTTTCACAGGCTTAGATGCCAACATTTTCAAAAAATTCATAAGTAATTTTTACAGGCTTAGATGCCACGCATTTTCAGATAATTCATAAGTAAATTTCAGAGGCTTAGCTGCCACATTTTTCAGAAAATTTATAATTTTCTAAGGCTCAGACGCCGAACCTCCCTGGAGAAGACTTGGACTCATCTTCAGGAAACTCGAGTTGTATCCTTTGTCAGTATCCTAAATTGTTTGTTTGCTTTTTTTTTAATGCTTTGTCGTTGTTTATTCATATTATTGCTAACATTTCTAAACTCCAAAAAAGCGGGGGCAAACTATAGACACTGAATTTTTGGAAAATGAATACGGTCTAGTTTGGACCACTCTGTTACCCATTTTCTTGTAGAAATGAGCTGAGGAAAATAAAATTTTTTTTCAAATGTGCTAAATATTTTCAAAACATGATTTTGGCCTAATTTAGGGTCCGAACAAGTATTTAAATATTTGTCCGAACCTTAAATACGGCCCACATAAACCAGAAAATCGTTTTAAAGCCCAAGCCCATTAGGCCTAGGAGTGAACATCCGGCCGAATCATTAAACATCCGGCCAGATGTTTATTGCTGTTAAACACAATGATTTATGGGAGCGTCTAGAAAACCAGAGGGATAACATATAATAATTTCTTCGTCCCCGCCATGTTGAAAAAAGATATTTGATCTGTCGAATTAAAGTGATTCTCTCTGTCGGAAAGAATAACCCTAATCTCAACAGATATAAAATGAAAATTATCAACACTAAAAAAAGGGCAGGGGGCTCATTCTTAAGATCTTGGGGAGAGAGTAGCAGACGAGAGAAAAACACATTGATACAGAGAAAAATAAGGTTTTTACAGAGGTTTTATGATGATTTTTTGAAACTATTTCTGGATCTCTTAATCATTCAACAGCTCATTTTCTACCCGAAGTGGTAATCTATCTCATTTTTTAGGGCAACCAACCATCCACGAGCCATCCATACATCCAGAATAAGCATATTTCCTTATTTACTTTACGTACTTTATATTCCGTGATTTTTACATTTTTCTCATACTAATTTTGTTTGACATTCTGATGGCATATATGAGTTTTATATGAAGCTAAGAGTGTTTTGAATGTCTCATATCCAAGTTTGGAGCTCCATGATAACATTTTAAGATTTTACATCGTCTTTGTTTTATGGATTTTTAGTTGTTGTTATAATTTATTTTAACCATCTAAACTGGTTCCTTAAGGGTCTGTATGAGTTGTCAATAGTTTATATACTATGTATCTGTAAGAAAACATAATAATGCAGGGAAAATAGCTCAGAGAAGATGGCTTACAGATTCGGCCGGATGTTCAAAGGTCCAGCTGGATGTTTACGAAGGTCCGGCCGAATGATCGAGCCCCCACGGATGTCCCAACCTGCCTGCTTAATTGGGTCTGGCCCATTTTGAACATCCAACCAGATGTTCAAAGGTCCGGCCAGATGTTCAATGGTCCGGCCGAATGTTTACGATGCTTCAGTTTGAAAAAGGGATCAGGATCTTGGTCTAACTTGCGAAGGGCATATCTTGGCCGTCCGAACTCCAAATTGAGAAATTCTTGAGCCTAAACTGAAGTTTAGGATGTCTACTTTAATTTCTATGTTCTGAGAGTTTTCTAATTCATTCATTTTCATGACCAAAATGCCTTGACATCTCAATGCTACGTCTTAAACAGCTTTCAGAACATTTAATGATATGTTTCATAATAGCCTAAAGATACTTAAGCTATAGGATGTCTATAAACTCTTTGGAGTTAGGACTATCATTTCCATGCATTATATTCAAAAAAACAAGTAATAAACGGGTCAAGAATCGGACAACCACGGTGGATCGACTGGCCGAAACTTCGAGTTTGATTGATGAATCCTCTCCCGGGTGATTCAGTCGATCGGTAAGATTTCTTAAACTCATTTAAGTCAAATTCTTATCACCTAGAACTACTTGTAAATAATTTAATGTGATGTTTTATTAATCAATCCGATAAAAAGTAAGTAAAAATGGTAGAAACTCATTTCTCCTTGCCTTTCTTTAAGGTTGTATGTATATTATTACCATTTCTTTCATATATTCTGAAAAAAAATAATAATAAAATGAATTAATGTGCAAATATTAACAAAAAAATAATAAAAATAAAAATAAGTTAGAAACTAACTGTGGATGTTTCGCATGTAAATAAATAAGGGAATAATCCATCCGGTTAATTATTACTAAAATAAGTAGAAACTCACCAAATCCAGCCAATCGCAATTAATCAAGTAGGGTTAAAAACAATGGACTTAATGCGGGACTAAAATTGATTAGAAATAATATTTGGCGCGCCCATTCATTGCATCTTATTTTTTTTGGGTGATTTTATCGCATTATATTGTTTGTCTCTGTTAGGAAATGATGACCCCATTACTTAATTAAATGAAAAATTGCCCCAAGTATGGATGACTCATTCCGAACCTAGAAATCATCGGGTGTGATGACGACTGGGATTTTCCCGAAAAGGAATCTACCTGTTTGTTAATCACTAGGTGATCCCGAAGCAATTCGGGTGGTGACTCCACATTTTTCATAAAATCCAAAAATCCTTTTAGTTGGTATGTCACCATTGCTATTGGACACCAACCGACGGGCAGCGGCAATAAGACGCATCCCGGGCTCTCTGTCCACAATGACCACACCTCTAAAGCAAACCTACAACCAATGAACAAATGATCAATCATTTCCTCTGCTTCTCCACATACTATGCAGTCCCCCTCCACTTCTATCCTTCACTGTCGCAGGCTGTCTTTAGTTGGAAGACATAGCGAAGCCGCTCTCCATAGGAATTCCTTCACTTTAGGAGGGACTTGAAGATTCCAAATGTGATGCCAACCTTCCCATACATAATTGGATTCTAACCCCTCATTAACGTGTAGGTTACATAATCTTCTATACCCAGATTTAACAGTACAGACACCCTTGCTCTCCCATCTCCAAAACCAACTATCTTCAGCATTAGTATCAAACAATAGGACTTGAAAAATTTGTTGTGCCTCGCTATAATCAAAGCAAGCTAGGACCGTATCCTCATGCCATCTACTCCTGTCTCCATCTATAAGGACTAACACCGTACTCTCCCTCAACCCACTTTCTTTATTGCATTGAAGCAATTTGCAATCCGCATCCACTACCCACGGATCACCAAAGATACTGGTAGTCTGCCCATTTCCAATTCTTTTCATACAACCATCTAGAACAAAACTTTGACCTGCAATTAAACTCCGCCATAAATAGCTAGGATTGCTACCTAACTGAGTTGTCAAGAAATTCGAAGTAGGGAAGTAACGAGCTTTATAACTCTGGACACAAGACTATTTGGAAAGTTCAACAACCTCCATCCTTGCTTAGCTAGGAGTGCCAAATTATGGTTTTTAAGTTTTTGAAAGCCCAAGCTTCCCCGTGCTTTTGGATTACAGAGTAAGTCCCATCTTTTCCATCTAATACCATGCTGATTTCCTTCTTTTATCCCCCACCAAAAACCATTCATAATTCTCTCTATCTCCATGCAAAGATCATTTGGCAAGAGGACTAAACTCATAACAAAGGTTGGAATAGCTTGTAAAACAGATTTGATAAGGACTGCTTTACCTGCTCTTGAGAGGAAACGTTTGTTCCAACCTTGCACCCTTTTACAAACTCTATCTCTAATAAAAGCAAACACTGCATTCTTACTCCTTCCCACTCCATAAGGAAGACCCAAGTATTTATCATGTTGATTCGTCTCCTTGACCAATAAAGTAGCACAAATAGAAACTCTCAAATATGTATCTGTTTTTGGACTAAACACAACATCAGATTTCTGGAAATTAACTTGCTGTCCAGTTGCTCTCCCATAGAGATCAAGACATTCATTCACTCTTTACCCTTCCGCTAATGATGCCTGAAAAAATAGAAAACTATCATCTGTAAAAAGTAAGTGAGTTATAGAAGGAGCCCCCCCTTGCAACCCTACATCCATGAATTAAACTTTTATTTTCATAATCATGAAAAATAGCGGAGAGACCCTCTGCACATATGATGAATAAATATGGCGAGAGGGGGTCTCCCTGTTACAGTCCTCTCTAAGGGATAATAGGGCCCATTTCAGTTCCATTATGCAGAATATTATACGAGACAGGTTAGACACACATCATTATCAAGTTGATCCAAGAATCTGCAAATCCCAATTTTTGCATCATTTTTTCTAGAAAACCCCATTCTATCCTGTCGTAAGCCTTGCTCATTTCAAGCTTAAGCGCTACATAACCAATTTTTCCTTGAGTTTTCCTCCTTAAGTAGTGATTGACTTCATGCGCAACCATGACATTGTCCGTAAGGAGCCTGCCACTGATGAAAGCACTTTGCTGCTCAGAAAGCACATTTTGTAGAACTTTCTTCAACCGATTTGCTAGGACTTTAGCCACCATTTTGTATAGGACATTGCAAAGAGCAATTGGTCGGAGATCTGCAACTATTTATAGTTTATTCTTTTAAAGGATGAGAACAATATGAGTATTATTGACATTTTCAGGCAAAACACCAGTATTAAGAAAGCCTAAGACAGCAATACAGACATCATAACCGACCACATTCTAGGAAGACTGAAAAAATAAGGGCTTATACCATCTGGTCCCGGTGATTTATCTGGGTGCATCGATAAGACAGTATCTCTAACCTCTGCAGCTGTAAATGGCTTTAAAAGTTATTCATTTTGAGTTCTAGAAACTCAAATTTTTATAACTGATAGAATAGGCTCTGCATCAATCTCTGAGGTAGTAAATATCTTCTCAAAATACTCTACAACAACTCCCTCTAGCCCTTTCCCCCAGTAACGCCTTATTCCTTGGTCATCATTCAAGAAACTAAACTGGTTCTTTCATTTCCTGCTGGAGGCCACTGCATGAAAATATTTGCTGTTCATATCCCTTTCCTGTAGCCAAAATTGTTTTGCTCTCTATTTCCAGTATTGTTCTTGACACATTAAAGCCTCCAAATAATCCTTCTTCGCTTTAGCATAAAGAGATAAGGATTGAGCATCATCCTTTTACCGAAACATATTCATCTGTTGCTTTGCTCTGTGAATATTTACCTTTAAAGATTTCCCAATACCACCTCCCCAATCATGAAGAATATCCCTACATAACTTCAACCTTTGCTGAATATCCTTTCCTTCTGTGCTCTTCCAGGCTTCTTGAATAATAGTAAGGAAAGCCTCATTCTTTACCCAGCCATTTTCAAATCAAAACCAAGCTCCTTTTGGTACAAAAAAAGTTGCTATAATTTGAAGAAAAATAGGAGAGTGATCAGATGCAATAGCATCTAGAGTATAGACTCTAACATTAACAAACTTATTCCTCCAATTGCTATTTGCCATAGCTCTATCCAGCCTTTCCTCTACCCATTGATCCGTACCTCGACATCGCTCCCATGTAAACTTTCTTCGAACAAAACCTAGGTCATAAAAGCCACAGTAGTCAATAGCATCCCTGAAACCGTTACACAAGTATTGAGGATGTGGAATCTGGCCACGCTTCTCTGATTGATGCGCCAGATCATTAAAATCCCCCAAACAAACCCAAGGGAGATTTGATTTAGCTGTCAAACCTTTTAGAAGACTCCAAGACTGCTTCCTTCTGCTTCTTTCTAGAAAATCGTAAAAACCAGTCATTCTCCATCTACCCATGTTCTTTGAACAAACCTCCACATCAATGTGATTGTTAGCCAAGCAACTTCACCCCAAGTTGAATTTTCCAAATAAGAGCCAATCCACCTCCATGATTTACACTATCTACTGTAAAAAAACTCATCAAAGCCTACTTCCTTCGTAACTTTGTCTACCTGTTGTACAGACACCTTATGCTTCATAAAGAATACAAGGCTGGGCCGCTTAGAATGTACTAAGTCCTTAAGAACTTGAATTATTTGTGGGTTCCCAAGCCCACGACAATTCCAGGTCAAACAACTCATTGATCTAGGTGGGCCTGGAGTTCAGAGCCCACCTTTTTTACGTTTTTTGAAACAGCTAACTCCATTTGGATTAGATCCATGCTAGGCCCATTTGAAGAGAGCTCTTGTTGGTGCTCTGAGTCAGTTCTTCTCCTCTTTGGATCAATGATAACTAGCCCACTTCCTTCTTTAACTCCTTCTATAGAATCCTCTCCTTTTTTAAAACCTGTCAACTCTTTATTCCCACCAAAATTTCAAGTTGACTCTGAATCCCTGGAATCATTCCCTTCCCCCTGATTACTCCCACTTGCCATTCCTGTCTTAGTAATCCCGCCATCAACATTCATCCTGTCAACCTTTAGATCCTCCATTGTTGGTGGTGCAAATCTCAGGAACTTCTCACCGGTGGCATTCACATTCCGACGCCCCTATGCTTTTAGCCAATTTCCATATGGGAAATTCTTCTTTTCAACCCCACCATTATTATAGAGCTCATTACATGTAGAATCTGTGTGTCCCATAATGCCACAGAAAAAACAAAATGGTGGCAATCTTTCATAGCGAAAATTAGCCTAAAACCATTCTCCACCTTGAAGCTTCATTTTCATTCTCCTCTTTAACAGTTTTTAGATGTCGAATTTCACCCTTACCCGGAGAAACGTTCTCCATAATCCATCAAAATTATTTGGATCCGACTCTATAAATCCTCCGATGTAGTCTCCAATGGCCTTTCAAACTCTTTCTATTTTAAAACCTGCAAGTAGGTCGAAAATCTGAACCCAAAAATCTACATGATTGAGTTCCATTATCAACGGATTGTCAAGAGGTTGTATGCTTGATAACAAAAGCAAACTCCGATCGAAATTCCACGGGCCTCCTTTCACGACCCTTTGCAAATCTAACACATGGAAAAATTAAAACAAGAATCTATTAGCCTCCAGATCCTTGATATAAATCCCTTTGACTGGTTGCCACACAGCTGCAATTGTAGATCTTAAAGCCGGAAGGTTAATTCTCTTATTTGTTAACAATTTTCCTACGAGGCATAACTTCAGATCTTCTTCCTTGTGAGTGTTCATCTGGGACTCACTGTTCTCCAACACTAACCCACTCTCCTCCTCATCTTCCAATGATATTTCCTCACACTATTGCATGATGTTGTCCATGGTTACATAGGAAAGTAAAAGAGAAAGAAAAACTTATCACAGGGATAAGAGGACCAAACTTGTCATAGAGACAAGAGAGAGACTTAATGATAGATATGTGGATACCCAATTTGTCCATGTCCATTAAAATAATTATTTAATGTTTTAATTCAAGTAAATGATATGAATTTGGAAATCAAAAGCATTCCCAAAAATACTTCTGTTATGATAATTTTTCAAAACCTTATTGCAATTGTGACATTTAAGAGTATTTTTTGGAGCTTAATTTTCTTAATTCCTATTTTTACTTGGATGAAAATTTGTTTTATCTTCTTCTTATGTTTATTTTATTTTACTTGTTATTATTAACAAGTAAATATTCATTTAAAATAAATAATGAACATTAAATAATAAATGGATGCATAATTATATAAATAATGGTATTTTATTAATAAATTGTACGAGTACATTTTTATTACAATTAAAATTTAATACAAAATAAAATAAATATAAAAAAATAAAATAAATATAAAAAAATAAAGAAAATAAATGAGGCTAATCAGATTCAGGCTACATGTCCGAAAATACCCCACATAGCTAGAAATCAAGCCCGGCTGCACAATCGAACACATAGAGGACCCTTTTTCATCATTTTAGCGATATTTTTTAAAGTTAGACAAATAATAAGCAAAGCTGTATCTGCTCTAAGTATCTGTTCGTAGTATCTGTCTTTCGCTTATTATTTGTCCGACTTTAATATTATTAAATCGGGTCCTATAATTATTAATTTTTTTTTAAAAAAAAAGAGAAAGGAAATGGGCTTCGGAATTCCATCACGACCCAAAAC
>CANYLF013081798.1:0-15082 GCA_948193215.1 Bocquillonia castaneifolia
ATTATATGGTACTAGTTTGTTATTTAGGCCTAATTAGAATCTAAGTCCATAAGCATGTGTTATTAAGAAAAATTAAGCCTAATTAATCTTACTTGGGATTCCCTTTATGTATTTTCTTCATTTTATTTGGGCTTGACATTTATTCGGGCTCGACATTTCTTTGGGCATTAACCCATTCTCAACATTTGAATCAAATTGGGGCTAGTGTTTTATTCCCCTTTCTTATTTCATCTACCACCCTTTTACTTTCCTCTTCTTTATACCATATACGCAATTCACAAACCCTAACTTCTTTCCTCTCAACCAAAAATCAAAACTTTTCTTTAACCTACTACAACTAAGGAAAATGAAATCCCAAAGCACTAAGAGGGGGGTGAATTAGTGGATAATTAAAAAATTAAAGCTTAACAATCCAATCAACCACAAGACAAGGAATTTATAGTGGTTTGGGCATAACAAGTCCTACATCCACTTTCCAATCCACAATTGGGTAGTCCACTATCAATTGAGATTGTTTACAAGAGTTTCAGATCACTCTAAACCTTACAAAGTGGTTTTTCTCAAGGTTCAACCCACTAAAACCTATCCCAAGTGTTTCTCTCACTAGAAACTCTTGACCCAAGTGTTTTTATCTTAGGACAACACTTAAACCTTTCCAAAAATTAATTCCTAAACCTCACTCACCAATAAGCTAGATTTATAAGGAATTACAAGAGCTCACAAGGCTCAATTGAATCAACAATAACAGAATAAAATGAAAATTAGGGTTTACAACTCAATTGAAGTAATTTTCTCCTTAATTGAATATTTGAGAGATGTTGATTACCTTCAATATGAGTTTCAGACTTGCTTTTAAACTTTCAGATGATTTCTTGACCGTTGGAGAGCATTAAATGCAAAATAGAGCCGTTTTCTCTCTTTCTCTCTCTTTTAAAATGAAGTATTAAATGCACCTGTCAAGCTAACAATGATTGTTGTGAGTTAACAATGAGTTCATTGTTAGTTGTAATGAACTCATTGTTAACTATAATGAGTTCATTGTTGCTGAGCTCTTTGATGGAGAACGAGCTCGTTGTTGATTTACTTCGGTCGTTGTTGATCCACAGCAAGCTCGTGGTTACGCTTGTTGTTAAGTCCCCTTTACTCATGTGATTCACTGCTTCTTAAGTGTCAAATGCTCATAATTAACAACGATCATTGTTGAATTAACAACGATCGTTGCTTAGACAATGAACTCGTTGTTGAATCAACAACGATCGTTCCTGATGTGAAAAACTTTAAAAACTTTCTGAAAATGGATTAAAACAAAGGCTAATGTTAATTACTTGGACTTAGGTTAATGATCAATATCAAAACAATGATTAGTTGCCCAAATAGATCAACAGAAAACTTGAACAAAATGGACAAAGAAAAGAAAACGAAGGTTGCGCCGTCAAGCTCAGAAGAATCATCTCCTCCAATGAAAAAGAAACTATAAGTTGTCAAGGAGAAAGCCATGAAGAAAGAAAATTGAGCAGAGAGTAGTGCCAAGAAAGAAAAGAAGAAGACGAAGGAAGTGGAAGAGATTGGAACTAAAGTGCTGATTTCTCATAATAAACTTTATGAGTCAAATTATCTGGATGTAAAATTTTATGGGTCAGATCTTTTTCCTTTTAGAAAGTGGCTGGAGTTTCAAAATTGGTGGGGTTTCATTGGTATTCATGAACGAGTATATGAAAACTTGGTGAGGCAATTTTATGGGTCTATTCAAAATTTGAAAGATGAGAGCTTTCATGTGATTTTGAAAGGGAAATAGTACAAAATCTCCCTTGAGACTCTGTCTGATGCTTTTGGGATTCCAAATGAGGGAACCGAAACCTATGGGCATGCTGAAACCAAAAAGATCCTTGGATTTGATGAGAATAAATTCAGAAACAAGATCACTACTAGCAAGGAAAAGAATGTCAAAGGTGAACTCCCTGCTGCGAGGCTGAAGATGAGCTTTGAAGTCATGCAAAATCTACTGAGCATCTTTGTCACTCTAAAGGTGGGAGGTCGTCAAAGTGTAGTACTCTTTAAACTTGCATTCTGTGGCACTTGGTTGAAAAGAAAAAATTTAATCTTTGCTATGTTTTGATAAGAACATGACTAATGTACTTAAAAATAGTAGACTACCCCATGCTATGCATTTGACTGCTTTGTTTAAGCATCTAGGGGTTCATTTTGAGGGGAAACAGTATGAAAGTTTTAAGGAGATAGAAATGATCTCAAAAGATTACCTGGTTAAAATTAAGTGGATGAAGGGTCAGAAGATAGATGAGGACTATGAGTTAGATAAGGGTGAAAATGAAGAATCTGATAAGAGCCCTGAAAAGAAAGAAAGCAGTGATGAAGATAACTTTGTTTTGGGCAACAATGAGATCACTCAGAGTCTGATCAAACAGAAGATTATGAAAGTAGTAAGGAAATAAAAGAGAAAGACTCATCTTCTACTTCTAAAAGCCAAAAATCAAATTCAGAAAGTGAAGAATCAAAATCATCCATATCCTTAAAAGCCAAGAGAGTTGAAGAAAAGGCAGTGGTTTCTACTGGCAACAAAACAAAAAATGCAGGTGATGGTGATACTGACTTAGAAAAGGCTGAAAAACTAATAGAAAGAATTGAGAAGCTAGCTGACAGAATGGAACTACACACTGCCAAGCAGAGTATAGAAAAAGAAGAGAACTTGGGAAATTTTATTGACAAGGGGTTTGTTGGTTTGGAAGAGAATGGACGACAACTTGTGGGTGAGATAAAGAAGAGTTTTGATCTATGTTTGGCTGCTTGTAAGAACTCAATGGATGTTTTCCTTCAAAGGGCAGGTAAAAAGCAAGCTTCACTAATCAACTCCATCATCAAGCTACACTCCACTACTCTCCATAAGATTGATGAGGTGTCTAATCAAGAAGACTCTTTTGAACAGCTCATGCTAAAGGGAGAAGAGCCTGCCAATATCATTAAAGCTAGCTCTGCAACCTCTCACTTGTCTTTCAAGCCAAAACTACTCACCAAGCCAACCAAAAGACTTACCCGAGCTGCCACAACTCTCAAAACAAAGCCCGTCAAGCCTGGTTCTAAAGGCAGCAAGGAGAATCCTAAGGAAGTCTAGTTAGACTTAGTAACTTTTAAAACTCCATGCTTTTGGATGTTTTTTAAAAACAGTTTGCTTGGATAGTTAATTAGGTCTTTAAACTTGCTAGGTACTTCTTGCTTGATGTTTGACAAAAAGGGGGGGAAAGTATGCATGTTTATACCCCTATATCCTTATTTTGTGCATGGTCGGATCTTTGAACTTTGTGACAACCCTAACATATGCTGCCATATTATTTATTGACTCTATTTGTGATAGGCAATGGTTGGCACCCTATATATATTACCTATCTTTTTGTGTTCTTATTTTTAGCCTTGATTTATTCTATTTATTGCTATCTTGAATGCTGCCATTTTCTTTTACCATTTGTTCTTTGTGAAACCTGTGCTTGTGAGCCTTTTGTGTTGTGTTTGGATGCTTGAAACATGTTACATTCATGGTTGAGCAACCATGAGTTTAAGCAAGTAAATTATACTTGTTGGTAGGCATAAATTCAGGGGGAGCTACATCAAAATTTTTGTAAAATGCATGCTTCTTTGTGCTTGTGCTTTAAAGCTTTAAATTCATAATTTTTGCACTGTTTTGAATCCATTTGAAAACCAATTGAATTCTGTTCTTGGCTCAATCTTATCCTTTTGCTCTTGAACATAGAACATGCATTGCTACACATTGTTTTTGCACTTATTGATTCATTTTATCTAGTTTTTTCTATCATCAAGAAAGGGGGAGAATGTTGGGTCAAGGTTACCCTTGAATTTCTTGATGAGACATAAACTTTGATAAAATAGTTACTAATGTATGTTGTGAAGTTTGTGTGTTAAGAATTTTCAGGATTGAATGGAATAATGAGTAAAGGAGGAAGACACCTAGTCAAATAGCAAAGGTGCTTTAGTACACGAGTTATTTATTTTTATTGCTTTGATTATATGATGTGTTAAGGGTGATTGATGGTTGCTTTGTGATGCATGGAGCTCAAAACTTTGATGTCAAAATGCATTTTAAAGTGATTTTGAAGTTTTGGGGCTGTCAGTTTTCAAGTTGTTTATTTTCTAGTCTAAAGCTAATTCTGGACAGTTTTAGGTGTGTTAAAAATTCATATAATGCATTGGGCTTTAGCCAATTACATTGTGCATGAAAATTGGGCCAAATCTGTGCATTAAGAAGCCCATTTGGTCATGCATCTCTTTTACTTGTCTTGGTGATTAAGTTTTCTTTTCCATGTGTGCATTGAAAAGCCCACATGGACATTTGTCAAAATCCAAAAAATAGCTTAGGGCAGATAGCATCTTCATTTCTATTGGATAAAAATCACCATTTAGTATATTCTTGACACATGTCATGCTTTCCAAAAAAACCCTAAGTGTCATTGTTAAGGATATATATGCATCATATTCTCTACCCATTTGTGTATTGAAAGAATTTTTGGGATTTGAGCATTTAATATCAAAGGTTTTTCAAATGGTTTTATGATCTTCATTGATTACATATTCTTCTCTCATTCATCTTAGGTTTTTTTGTGTGAATGGTTATTGATTAGGGAGACATCATCTTCTTTCTATATTCTCTTTGTTGGTTGGCAAACACCATTGAAGTTTGTGGGTAAGTTTCTTGGTAGGAAACTTGGGTCTTTACAAGATAAGTTGGGTAAAAACTTAGGCTTGTATTTGGAAAGGTTTTCTCTAATCCTATTGAAAAGAGATTGATTAGTGGAATACTTGGAGTGTGTGTGCTTCAAGGAGTGGATGTAGATTTTGGTGACCGAACCACTATAAATGCTCTTGTGGTGATCTCTTCCCCCTACTTTTTGATTTTACTTGCAAATGTTGAGTTATTTATGTGATATTTTTTAAATCTTTGATGCATTGAGTTTAAATTGTGTTTTGTTATTTACGTTTGAAAAATGGTAGTGAAAAATACCTAAATATTTAGTGTGTTTGACTCTACTGTTGCGATACTCCATATTGTGCATTTTCAGGCTGTTACTATCATTGCAAATTGAATCCACTTATTTTACTTCGTATTTAGCTTACGCTTAGTAAAATTTAGCTTCGGAAGTTTTAAAAATTAGCTTTGCAAATTTACTGGTTTTCAAAGAATTTTCAAAAATGTCACAACCCAAATTCGGGTTACGTGACAGGCGCCAGGGAACAAGAAAGCTATGTGCTATCGGAACCCATGGTTAGCCTAAACCTGATAAACACCTGATAAACATCTCCATATATATAATCTACCAGAATTACATACTCTGGTTTATCACAAAATAATCATAAACCTGTTCAATACCATCATAGAAATCCATAATAGTATTCAGGTATAACCATAAATTACCCAACTTAACAGCTGGAGCCTCTCAGACTACAATCATCCAAATAACATCCAAACCATCCAGAGGAAATATCATTATAAATATTAATAAGATACATGGCCAGCATCATCATAAACAGAACATCCTAATACAAACAAGCTACTACTGAAGCTTCTAGAATAATACATCCGATAAATATAAAATAAGAACCTTCACAAAATGGCCGGAGAAGAAGAAATCCGGCGAAGAGACCTGACAGGTGAGGTCTGGATATAATCCTGAAAAAATTAGTTTGAGGGGGTGAATCAATATCATATTTATGAAAAGCAACCTATATGTGATCAAGCATATAGTAATAATATATATATATACAAGCGAAACTGCAAATGAATGAATCAAACTCAGTAAATAAACAAGGAATGAGGGATGAAGTAGAACACCTAATTCCCCTCTAAACCCAGAATAAATTGATATCACTTGAATCCAAGATTGGTCTCTTATTCCAATATCAGTATCTGGCATCTGAGCTACTCAAGCATGCCCCAGAAAGTAATAGTACGGTCGCCCGAGTATTCTCGAGCATGCCACCATCAATCATAAATAAGATCGGCGCCCGAACTTCTCAAGCATGCCCCGTCCTTATAACCATAAGTAATATCCATATACATGACTCTTGTGTGCACACAGCCTGGTGACACCCACCAGGTATCTCGTTCCACATCCATCCTCCATCTAGCACATCACAAACAATTCACAGAAAATATTCATAACATATGCATTTATTCATGTATTAAAATGTACATATCTTATACTATATAAATAATATACTTATTATAACTAATTAATGAAGTGAATGAATATGTAATGTAATACGAATGACATGATTATGAATGATATAATAATATGCAATTCTAACAGCAAATCATAAATATGAAATTGACTCACAGTTCGAACGAGCGTCTCCCTGCGCTCCGGAAGAACTCGGCCCTCCTCGGGCTCTGGAACTCTCTACAGAATATATTAAAAGAATTTAATTTTGATAAATAACATAACCTAATTCCTAACTAAATCAAGATTACTATTTAAAGATCAAAACAAATAACATCAACCTATAATTATAACGTATTATGACATTTAATCCGTTTAACTCGATATCATGTTTTACAAGAAAATTTTACCGAAAATTTGGCAGAACCTCCCCTGTAAAACGGACATCAGTGGAGCCTATCCTGCACATAAACAACACTTCTATAATCACCAATCAATTTTCGGGCCTACCAATATACCCGGACTTACCAAACATATCAATTATAGCAATAAAACCATCATTATTCATCTTATACATCATTCAACTTATCGCACTATTTATATCTATATATTATACTTATTCAAAGTCCGATCAGTCCTTATTAGTCTGGAAATCAATTACTTTGTTAAACAGTCTAACGGTCCTAAAGTTTAATTTAATTAATATGGTAATTAAATTAATCCAATTCAATCTCAATTCAACTCAATTATAACATGTTTATAACATATAAAACATCCAAACAATCAAATTAGACGTGTAACACATAAATCGAGGAATTCCATAAACTATCAAATTGCTTCTGGGATTTTTAATTTAAAAACCATACATAATTAGCCTATCGGTCATTAATTAAAGATGCTTGAAATATTTTTCTATAATTTTTAAAATTATTTTCGGACCTATCAGAGGTGGGACCCATGGCCACCACAGATGGCGGCGCGTGGGGTTCACTCTCCACCGTCTGTGGCGGCCGGAGAGCCACCCAGCCTCCCAAAACCACCCAGAAAGCTTCACAACTCACTCCTAAGCTTGTACTCGCAGCCTACAAGCCTCCCCAAGCCACCAAACGAGCAAATCAAACCATTTTTCTTCGTCGGAGCCGAGATCTCTTCCCCCTTCATTCACCGGCTTCTGGTGGCTGTTGATGTCGCGGATGGTGTTGATTCTACTCTACTTAAGATGATCTACAAGCCTATAACATCCATTTCAGTTGATATTGGTCGAATCATCATGGACGATTGAAATTCCCTTGGCCAAAAATTCGAACGTCGATGTCTCCTTACTCCGGCAACGTCAAGAGTAGTGGTTGGTATGAATAGCTTTGTCTCGTCGAGCTCTACGTTTTGGACACTTGAATCGATGAAAAAGATGGCTGAAGCGATGAGAATGGTGACGGAGAAGATGAAGGGTCTATAGTGTAATTTTTAGAGAATTTCTTGCACTGTAGCGGTAATTAGTTTTTAAGTTTTCTCTTCAATTAGGCCCATCTGTCGATTTTAGGTATATAGAAGCAAGTTTTAGGTTTTTAAATTAGTCCTTTTCTCTAATTAAATATTTTTCTTAACTCGGTTTAATCCCAAATTTTTACCACGAGTTCGGGAATACATTTTACACCTTCAAACAAATTTTTAGCTTAAACGGGCATCAATAACTATTATTTTTAATTTTTAGAGGTTAAAGCTTAATAAATCCATATTAATTAATTCCCAAATTAGAAATTAGTTAAAGCGGAACTTACGGGTATTACATTCTTCCCACCTTAAGATAAATTCGTTCTCGAATTTAAGAACGTACCTCATTGAAGAAACAAGTGGGGGAACTGCTCCCGCATATCCTGCTCTAGTTCTCAAGTGCAATCTTCAACTGAATGGTTTCTCCAAACTACTTTCACCATCGGGATTGACTTAGATCTCAACTGCCTCACTTGATGGTCAATCACAGCCAATGGGTACTCATCATATGTTAGATCTTCCCCAATCTCGCTATCATCTGTCTGGATCATATTTACTTTCTCAACATGGATACATCGAAGACCAGGTGGATTCTAGACAACTCTGGTGGCAAGGCCAATCTGTAAGCCACATCACCAACTCTAGCCTTAATTTCATAAGGTCCCACGTATCTAGGTGCCAATTTGCCCTTCTTACCAAATCTCATCATCCCTTTCATGGTTGACACCTTCAAAAACACCCAGTCGCTAACCTCAAAAGAAACATCCTTTCTCTTAGGATCCGCATAACTCTTCTATCGACTAAAAACTGTTTTCAATCTCTGTTGAATCAAAGGAACCCTTTCAGAAGTGATCTGAACCAATTTAGGTCCAGAAAGTTGCCTCTCACCAATGTCCCAACACAAAGGGGATCTACACTTCCTGCCATACAATACTTCAAAAGGTGCTATTTCAATGCTGGCATGATAGTTGTTATTGTAAGCAAATTCAATCAATGGAATATTCAAATCCCAATAGCCACCAAAGTCCATGGCACACATCCGTAGCATGTCCTCCAAAGTTTGAATAGTCCTCTCAGACTGCCCATCTATCTGAGGGTGAAAAGCTATGCTAAAGTCTAATCTGGTTCCCAAAGTTGACTGCAGCTCTCTCCAAAACATCAAGGTGAAACTCAAATCTCTATCTGATACAATGGACTCTGGAACTCCATGTAGATGTACTATTTTAGAAATGTACAACTCAGCCAGTTTCTGCACGGTGTAGTTCTTCTTGATAAGTATAAAGTGAGCTGACTTGGTCAATCTATCAATAATCACCCAGATTAAGTCATACCCACTTCGGGTACGGGGTAACCCGGTTACAAAGTCCATTGTAATCATATCCCACTTCCACTCTGGAATAGGTAATGATTGTAGGAATCCATAAGGCCTTTGGTGCTCTAACTTCACCTTCTGACAAGTCATGCACCTGAACACAAACTCTGTTATATCCTTCTTTATCCCGCTCCACCAGTACATGCTTTTCAAATCATGGTACATTTTAGTTGCACTTGGATGAACACTGTAAGATGTATGGTGAGCTTCCTCCATAATCTCCTTCTGCAGGTTATCCACCCTAAGCATAAACACCCTAGTGCCCATCCTCAAAATGCCTTCACCATCAACCTTAAACTCTTCTATTGTGCCTTCTTACACCTAGTACAGAATCTTCTGTAACTCTGGATCCTGTGATTGAGCTGCTTTCACTCGATCCAGAAATATAGATCTTACTCTGAACTGTGCTATTAAACATCCATGCCTATTTACCCACCATTGCAATCCTTGATCAAATAGTTGATCAATCTCCCTGTACAGAGGCCTCCTTCCAACACTGATATGAGCAAGACTTCCAGCTGACTTTCTGCTCAAGGCATCTACCACCACGTTCGCCTTCTCAGGATGATACATGATTAAACAATCATAATCTTTCAACTGCTCTAACCATCTGGTTTGCCTCATGTTCAGGTTACTCTGCTGAAATATATACTTTAATTAAGCTTTTATGATCAGTATATATCTCACAGGGTACACCATAAAGATAGTGCCTCCAAATCTTCAAGGCAAAAACCACAGCTGCCAATTCCAGAT
Organism: Bocquillonia castaneifolia; assembly: GCA_948193215.1. NCBI lineage: Eukaryota > Viridiplantae > Streptophyta > Magnoliopsida > Malpighiales > Euphorbiaceae > Bocquillonia > Bocquillonia castaneifolia. The sequence continues at coordinate 9,799 of CANYLF013081798.1, forward strand.
CATGGGTAGGGTAATTCCTTTCATGGTTCTTCAACTGTCTAGAAGCATAAGCCACTATTCACCCATTCTACATCAATACACACCCTAAACCTACTCTTGAAGCATCAAAGTACACAGTAAAGCCATCAGACCCAGAAGGCAAGGTCAACACAGGTGTTGTAGTCAACCTCTCCTTCAGCAACTGAAAGCTGTTCTCACACGCTTCATCCCACTCAAACCTGACACTCTTCTGAGTCAAGCATGTCAATGGTGCTGCTATCCGAGAAAAGTCTTGTACAAATCTCCGATAGTAGCCTGCCAAACCCAGAAAGCTTTGAATCTATGTGACTGTGGTAGGTCTAGGCGAATCCAACACAGCTTCAACCTTCTTCCGATCAACCTGAATTCCTTCTTTGGACACTACGTGCCCTAAGAAAGTAACACTATCCAGCCAAAATTCATATTTAGAAAACTTGGCATACAACTGCTCCCTTCTAAAAGTTTCCAACACCATCCTTAATGTTGTTCATGCTCCTTTACACTTCTAGAATATACTAGGATATCATCAATGAAAATGATCACAAACCGATCTAGAAATGGTCTGAACAATCTGTTCATCAAGTCTATAAAGGCTGCTGGAGAATTAGTCAACCCAAAGGACATAACCAAAAACTCATAGTGACCATATATAGTCCGGAATACAGTCTTAGGAATATCTTCTTCTCTGATCCTTAACTGATGATAACCCGATCTCAAATCAATCTTGGAAAAGCATTGGACACCTTGCAGCTGATCAAACAAATCATTAATACGGGGAAGCGGGTGCTTGTTCTTAATTGTCACTTTATTCAGTTCTTTCTAATCGATATAAAGTCAGAGTGTACCATCTTTCTTCTTCACAAACAATACAGGTGCACCCTAGGGAGAAATATTGGGTCTAATGAAACCCTTGTCAAGTAGCTCCTGTAACTATTTTTTCAGCTCCTTCAACTCAGCTGGGGCCATTCTGTATGGTGGTATAGAAATGGGAGCTGTTCCAGGTACTACATCGATGTAGAATTCAATCTCCCCGTTAGGTGGTAACCCTGGCAACCTTTCTGGGAACACATCTGCATATTCACATACTACTGGCATATCACTCGTATGATCTGTTTCCAGAGTTATATCTCTGACAACTGCCAGAAATCCCTGACATCTCCGCCTAAGTAACTTCCTAGCTATGATTGCAAAAATTAAGTTCTGAGGCATCACACATTTCTCACCTCTGAACTTAAACTCTCCATCTCCAGGCATTCTGAATGTCACTTCTTTCATTCTATGATCCAAGGTAGCATAATGCTGGGATAACCAGTCCATTCCTAGGATCACATCAAAATCTATCACATCCAATAAGATCAAATCTTCCATCATCTCCCTGCCTTCGATCATCACAGGGTATAACAGGAATACAATGTCAGTAATCAGGACATCACTCAAAGGAGTGGCCACTGACAACGGACTTAACATCCTTGTACCTCTACAACCATCTTTTATTCTATAATCCAAGGTAGCATAATGCTGGGACAATCAGTCCATTCCTAGGATCACATCAAAATCCATCACATCCAATAAGATCAAATCTTCCATCATCTCCCTGCCTTCGATCATCATAGGGTATAACGGGAATACAATGTTAGTAACCAGGACATCACTCAAAGGAGTGGCCACTGACAACAGACTTAACATCCTTGTACCTCTACAACCGATCCTCGATGCAAAGGAAGGAGAAATAAAGGAATTTGTTGCACTGGGATTAAACAAAACCAAGGCATCATTATAACATACCGAGATAGTACCTGCCACCACTATGTTTGAAGTCTGAGTGTCCTGGGGAGTAAGTGTGAAGACCCTAGCCTAGCCTCCACCCTGCTATGAAGTTGATGTCTGACCCTATCCTCTGCCATTATTCCTACCACCAAATCTCCCACCATTTCTGCCTCCATACCCTCGGCCTTATTGGCCTACCATCAGATATCTGCCCTAAGAAGGGCCTACCTAATAAGGACCACCCAGAAAAGTAGTCGGATACTAAGGTCGTGGTTATACTGGTGGCGAAGCCATGCTAGAAGCTGTAGAAGCTATGTAGAACTAAGTCTGGTTTGAAGAAGGATAGATCAGGCAATTCCTCACATAATGCCCAGCCTGACCACATTTGAAACATGTATTCTGAGCTAGATGACATGGTCCCTGATGAAATCTCCCACAAATCTGACAAGCACTCGGGCTAGAACTAGAACTACTGTAGCTCGCATTACCATAACCAGAGCTCTATCCACTACTACTGTTACCAGTCCTAAAATAAGAAGCACCCTTTCGTCCTTGACCATATCTACCTCTGAGCTAAACTCGGGACCCAAAATGACTCTGTCCACTACTAAAACCCATCTGAAAGTTCATCTGAGGCTATTGCACACCTCTAGGAAACTGTCCACTAAACCCACTACTCTGCCCACTACTCCGACCTACAGATTTAGAACTACTAGCACCATGAGATCCTGGTACCCCACGGTGTCTCTGGAGTCGCTCCTCTATCGCCACAGCTTCCACACACATAGAATCTAAATCCTGCCCCTGTGTCCTCATACTAGTTTTGGCCCCAAACCATCAACGTACAAGTGTACTATCTGTGCCTCATCCTCCATTATAGGGCCTGCAAACCTCAACAGTCTCCTGAATATGGTAGTGTATTTAGAGACTGACTCATTCCCCCTTCTAGATATGGTCATCAACTGGACCCTGTTCTACATCCGGTAGGACAAGTGCATATAATGTTGCTGGAATCTGTGCTCAAACTCAGCCTAGGTAATGGTTTCAATCATCGGTCTGATGGCAGCTATAAATAAATCATGAGCTTCCCGCTCCATGCATGTCTCAACCATGCGGATCCTTTGATAATCATTCGCAGTAAAGGAAACTATGTTTTCGATCATGTTCAGAAAATCCATCAGGTCCCCTAATCCGTCAAATGGTACCCTGAAGGATCTGGCAAAAGTACTAATGGCCTCCAAGTCAGAGACCTTTCTGGGCTACTGAAAAGCCTGAGCTATGCCTCTAGCCATAGCCTCCACAGTAGCCTGATCAATGGCTGCAAAACCCTATGGCGGCTGCTCATTTCCACCCTGGGCACGTCAGCGCCTATTCTGATTCCTAGGTCTTCCTCTGCGTCAAGGCTGTGCAGGTTCCTCCTCCTCTGAAGGAACTTCACCTTGTTCTAAAGCAGCATCCTCTTCCTCTTTGGGTTGCTGCACACCTCGACATCGTCATTGATTCATTCTGAAAAGCAAACATATAAACTTTAGCAATAATAAAAATCCTAACGGTACATTGAATACTAGAAATAGAGAAGACTTAGCAAAAACGATAAAGGATCCTATGATGCAGTAGTTTCAAGAAAGACTCAGACACTCAAAGAATACAAAACATGCATAAAATAAAACCATAAGCTCTGATACCAACTTTGTCACGACCCAAACCCGGGTTACATGACCGGCGCCAAGGAACGGGAAAGCTATGTGCTACCAGAAACCATGTCTAGCCTAAACCTGATAAACATCTCCATATATATAATCTACCAGAATTACAAACTCTAGTTTATCATAAAATAATCATAAACCTATTCGATACCATCATAGAAATCCATAATAGTATTCATGGATAACCATAAATTACCCAGCTTAACAGTTGGAGCCTCTCAGGCTACAATCATCCAAATGACATCCAAGCCATCCAGAGGAAATAACATCATAAATATTAATAAGATACATGACCAGCATCATTATAAACAGAACGTCCTAATACAAACAAGCTACTACTGAAGCTTTTAAAATAATACATCTGATAAATATAAAATAAGAACCTTCACAAAATGGTCGGAGAAGAAGAAGTCCGACGAAGAGACCTGACAAGTGAGGTCTGGATATAATCCTAAAAAAATTAGTTTGAGGGGAGTCAGACCTCACTGAGTGAATCAATATCATATTTATGAAAAGCAACCTATATGTGATCAATCAGATAGTAATAATATATATATATATATATATACACACACACACAAGCAAAAGTGCAAATGAATGAATCAAACATAGTAAATAAACAAGGAAGGAGGGATGAAGCAGAACACCTAATTCCCCTCTAAACCCATAATAAATTGATATCACTTGAATCAAAGATTGGTCTCTTATTCCAATATCAGTATCTGGCGCCCGAGCTACTCGAGCATGCCCTAGAAAGTAATAGTATGATTGCCCGAGTATTCTCGAGCATGCCACCATTAATCATAAATAGGATCGGCGCCCGAGCTTCTCGAGCATGCCCCGTCCTTATAACCATAAGCAATATCCATATACCTGACTCCTGTGTGCACACAGCCTGATGACACCCACCAGGTATCCCGTTCCACATCCATCCTCCATCTAGCACATCACAAACAATTCATAAAATATATTCATAACATATGCATTTATTCAATGTATTAAAATGTACATATCTTATACTATATAAATAATATACTTATTATAACTAATTAATGAAGTGAATGAATATGTAATGTAATACGAATGACATAATTATGAATGATATAATAATATGCAATTTTAACAGCAAATCATAAATATGAAATTGACTCACAGTTCGAATGAGCGCCTCCCTGCGCTCCAGAAGAACTCGGCCCTCCTCGGCCTCTAGAACTCTCTATAGAATATATTAAAAGAATTTAATTTAGATAAATAACATAACCTAATTCCTAACTAAATCAAGATTACTATTTAAAGATCGAAACATATAACATCAACCTATAACTATAAAGTATTATGATATTTAATCCATTTAACTCGAAACATGCTTAATTGGAGTTTACCTTTATTGGTATAGAAAGAGGTTTGCAATCAAACATCCCATATTTCTAAAGAAAATTCAAGGCATACTTCTTCTGACACAAGAACAACCCTTCTGATGTATGTTCTACTTCCAATCCAAGAAAGTGATTAAACTCTCCAAGCTCCTTCATCTGAAAGCGAATCGATAAATTATCCTTAATCTGGTAGATCTCTTTCACATCATCTCCAGTGATAATAAGATCATCCACATAAACAAGAATAATCACTAGCTTTCCTTCTCTATCTTTCATAAATAAACTGGAATCAGCTGGAGCAACTGTATAGCCACTGTAAATGAGAAACTCTGCGATTTTGCCATACCAAGCTCTGGGAGCTTGTTTCAATCCGTAAAGTGCTTTCTTCAGCTTGCAAACATACTCATGATTGAGTTG
>CANYLF013081987.1:0-20324 GCA_948193215.1 Bocquillonia castaneifolia
CAAACTTGAACAGTGTCCTGACTTGAAGATTTTGGTTACTGTCACAAGCAATTTCTATAGCCCAGAATAGATCCATAGGAGTAGTTTAAGACTTTACTTGTCATGTGTATTCGTTATTCGTAAAGATTTGTAATAATACAGAAGAAGACATATTTGAAGCTTAAACTTACAGGTCCAGCCGAATGTTCATAAGGTCCTGTCGAATGATTATAAGGTCCGGCCGAACTTTCAAGTCCCAAACGGATGTCCCACCTACTTTGGTTATTTTCAAAACTTGGGCCTGGCCCAAGCAAAACATTCGGCTAAACCTCCAGCCAAAGGTCCGGCCGGACCTTCACGATGGTGAGGAGAAGTGGAGGAAATAACACTGTAGATCGACTGATCCGAAGCTCCGAGGTCGACTGATCAATCCTCTCCCCTCTCCCAGTTAAATCAGTCGATCGATAAGATTCTCTTGTTATTTTTATGTAAATTACTTAGAATTAATCATAAAAAATTAACAGGACACTTAATAAATAAACCCGGTAACTAGTAGATAAAAGACGGTAGAAAATCATTTCACCTTTCCTTTCTTTAAGGGTGTATGCATATTCCTATCATTTTGTGTTCTGGATAACAATAAAGTAATTAATGTGCAAACATTAACTTGGAAATAAATGTAAAATGAGTAGAAACTGACTGTGGATGTTATGCATGTAAATAAATAAGTAAATAATCCACTCGACTAATTGTTTATTAAAATAAGTAGTAACCCACCAATATAGCAATCGGCACTCAATCAATCAAGGTTAACTGCAATGGGCCTAATGTAGGACTAAAATTGATTAAAAACAATATTAGGCCTACCCATTCATTGCATCCTACTTTCTGAGTGATTTATCGCTTTATATTGTTTGTCTTTGGTAGGAAATAATGACCTTATTACTTAATTAAATGGGAAATTGCCCCAAGTATGGATGACTTATTCTGAACCCAGAAATCATCTAGAGTGATGAAGAATGGGGATTCCTAAGGAATCTACCTGTTTTTTAATCACTAGGTGATCCCGATGCAATTCGGGTGGCGACTCCATAACCGTTTTCATAAAATTCTAAAAATCCATCTAATGAGTCTGTTGCCATTGCCATTGGACACCAACCGATGGGTGAGTCCCGAGTGCTCAGTCCATAATAGTACTACCCAACAAGTAAAGGATGAAAACACGGGCCATCTGATCATATTGCCAATAAAACTATGACCTGTAACTCAGGAGATTTCTCGTAAGTGCATCAGCATAGAGCTTCTTAAAGCTCTCCCGTTCTGGAACCATGCCCAACATACGGAGAATATACTCATTCTACATGTCATGATGGATAGAGTATATCTCACCATCCCAGAATATCCTCTCACTAGCACATGCTAGCCTAGTAATAGCAGAAAAAGAAGTTGGAGACAGTGTATACTCCCTGCATGGCAACTGGAAGGTGTAGGTAGTATCGAACCATCACTCCATTAATGCCTGCATGGAATGACGATCACAATGAGAGTTGACATGATTATCCACATTCTCAGGAAGTGTGGAAAGCAAAGGGCCAAATCCAGCCTGTAGCACTAATGCCTGTACACCCAAAGGTAATCCTCTTCAAACTGTTCGTACTTTGGAAAAGTTTCCATTATAGATGAAAGTAGTCTTATCTCCATGCAAGGTAATAACAGGTATATTTCCAAACTCAATCATCTAATTCTTGCATTCATTATTTATTTCTAACTCCGGTAGCTAAAAGAGCATCAAATCATGCATAAATAGTTCATAGAGTACACATATTAGTGTATTTTTTATGTATTAAATCATCCAAACATGCATTGAAAGGCTGTACAGAGTTCAAAGTCACTGCCAAGAAGGAAACTGGGTTCAACGCCAGTCCCAGCAGTGGCGTTGCCACCAACGCCGGTCACACGAGTGGCGTTGGCGGTAACGCCACTCCCAGCAGTGGCGTTGAGCCTTGGGTAGTGGTCTTGGCTACTAATTCAGGTTTATTTCATAGATTTTCAACAAAATACACAATGCCCAGTCAATAAACAAAAAGATTGAAGTGTTTGGACGCTTACCCGATCTCCAATCGAGCTACAAAGATGAAATCGAGCATTAGAAAGTGCAGATACTCTTCCTCCTCTTCAAATTCCTCCACTATCACCTTTTTGCACATCCTCCTGAACTCAAAAAAGACTAATCGTGTCCTATTTGGGTTCTAGTGCTGGATTATCCGCCATTTTGCCTTTTGTTTGAAGTGATTTGGTTAATAAATGAAGAAATGAGAGCAAAATGGAGAAATTGGAATTTTGATTTTGAATAGTGGAAAAATATATGTTGCCTGCCACTTATAATGATAATTTGGCAAATTACCATTTTGGTCCCTAAAGTTTTCTTACAAATAAGGACATAAGTTTTGTTACAAATAGGTCCAAAATCAAAATTAAGGCCAAGTGAAGCTAATTTGAGTCCAATTGGGGGCAAAATTTAGAAGATTATCAGAAATTACAGACAGTAACAATCGAAATGATAGAGAATGACAGAGAATTACAGAGGAAATGATAGAAAATAATAGAAAAATCCTTTCCAAAGACCTCTTTTCCTACTTAAAATTCATAAAATATTTGGAGTAAATCCTGACATATGGATAGTAATCTTGTGTCTAAAATTGTTCTCCCCGGTGAGGTTCATGTCAGTAATATTTGGATCAATTTTAAAACTTCCTCAGATGGAGTCAGGTCTAAAAACCAAATTCGTCAAGAGGATTTATCCTAGTGATGGTGATCAAGGCAATAATCAGGCCGAAGAAATTCTTGTATAAAGAAATTCAATCCCCAATGACAGTTTATAAAAGACAAACTATTTCTCTAGTGGAGATACTTCCCTGAATTCAAGTATCAGAAAGCAGACATTCCCTAGTGGAGTAGACATTACCACTAACCCCCAGTGGAGCATAGTGGATCTCGTTGAAGTCGAGCCAAGGCAGCTGAGGTCCAAGGCAAGACAAGTCAACCTGGTATCCGAGCCAGGTGGGTCAGAAAGACCTATTTCTTTGAAGCACAACTTAGGCAGCCGAGGTCCTAAGAGGAGTTTCATTTTGATATCTGAGTCAGAAAATTAAAATTATCACCTTTAGGAGGTGGATCCTTAGCTGCCCTGTCAGTGTTAACAGCATTTTAGACCTCCTCCCTACTCATAACTCTCATAGCAGCCATCATTGTCTCCATATCAAAGTTCTGGCTAGGTCTAGAATCCTGTCGGGATTAAATCCACCCGAATTAACACAGTCTCTAATCAATCATCTTCCTACTCATTTCCAGGTCGATCGAGACTCAATGTTTACAATAAAAAAAGGGTGTTAGCAGTATGGATGAGATGTGGATGCATGTATGAATGACAAGGAAACAAGAAAACTGTTAGTTGTAAAAGTAACAATTACTACCAAAAGGCAGGCCTTCCAACCTTATTTCTCCCGCACACGTATTCCGTTGGTTAAAAGTCCATTTCCTAGGTTGGCTGGGGTACTTTATTTCATCAGCGGGGGATGATAGTACCTTCGTATATAAACGTTCTTTCCAACTATCCTAGCAAACAATATCCTTGTGCCTAAATTCTGCCTTTAGGTGGACAGAGTTTTGGCATAGGCTTTAGGCTCAATGATCATAAATACTCATGGCAACATTACAAGAAGTAGGATTTAATGGGTAAAACCTAATGGAAACTTCTATGGTAGTTACATGCTGGGCTTTTGACTCTTTGGTTTAGCTAAGAAGGCTTCCACAGAGTCGGACTCCCATTAACCATTGCTAAGATGGTAGGAGATCTAGTATGGGCTTCCCATTAACCGTGATTCATTAACCATTGCTAAGATGGTAAGCCAGGTAGAACTCCCAATCACTGTGAGTGGTCCACCTATAATACAATCCAAGAAATTGGTGTGGAATTATTGGATTCCATTATAGATAGTACCGGGGTTTAGAAGAACCTAAAAAATGCATAACTACGTGCAATGTAAAGGAGAACAATGACCATATTAATTAAAAAGATGGGAAATTGCTTGGAATCTTCATTCATTTTATTTACAAAAGCTTCCCTAGTGGAGTCGCCGCTGTGGATAGAGCTCTTGGGAGCCTGCCAGTCGGTTGGTGTCCAATGGTAATGGAGATAGACTCACTAGATGGATTTTGGAATTTTATGAAAAAAATTGTGGAGTCACCGCCCGAATTGCATCAGGATCACCTAATGATTAACAAACAGGTAGATTCCTTAGGAATCCCCATTCGTCATCACTCCAGATGATTTCTGGGTTCGGAATGAGTCATCCATACTTGGGGCAATTTCCCATTCAATTAAGTAATAAGTCATTATTTCGTACCAAAGACAAACAATATAAAGTGATAAATCACCCGAAAAGTAGGATGTAGTGAATGGACGAGCCTAATATTGTTTCTAATCAATTTTAGTCATGCATTAGGTCCACTGTAGTTAACCCTGATTGATTGAGTGTTGTTTGTTGTATTGGAGGGTTACTACTTATTTTAATAATAATTAGCCGAGTGGATCATTACCTTTTTATTTACATGCATAACATCCATAGTCACTTTCTAGCTTATTTTGCATATATTTCAGGGTTAATATTTGCACATTAATTTATTTATTATTTACTCGAAATATTAGAATGGCAGTAATGTATATACACCCTTAAAGAAAGGAAATGTGAAATGAGTTTCTACCATTTTATTGTACTTATTACCGAGTTTCATTTATTAAATGTTCAGTTAATTATTTATAATTAGGTCTGGGTGATTTACATAAAATTAACAAGAGAATCTTACAGATCGACCAATTTATCTCGGAGAGGACTTATCAGTCGACCTTGAAGCTTCAAATCAGTCGATCCACAGTGTTATTTTCTCCACTTCTCCTCACCATCGTGGAGATTCGGCTGGACCTTTAGTTGGAGGTTTGGCCGAATGTTTGGCTTGGGCCAGGCCTAAGTTTTGGAAATAATCAAGGCAGGTGGGATGTAGAACCCAAGAGGGGGGGGGGGGGGGTGAATTGGTGCGGAATAAAAAATAAAAAATTGCTTCAAGAATGGATTAGAGAGGAGAAGAAGAACACAAAAGATTTATAGTGGTTCAGACCCAACTTGTCCTACATCCACTCTCCCAAATACACAATTTGGGGTTCCCCTATCCATCAAGGATTACAAGGAGATTTACAAGGCTATCTCTAACCTTTACAATGTGAGATTTCAAAGGCTATCTCATGACCTTTACAATGAAGATTTCTAAGGCTATCTTCAACCTTTACAAAGAGAATTCTCAGGCTTTCTCCAAACCTAGTGTTTACCAAAGGTTACACCAAACCTAGTGTTTACAAGGTTAACACGAAACCTTTACAAGAGAGTTTTGATAAGCTAACTCACAACTTAGTGTTTACTAAGGCTACCACTAAACCCAACCCAAGTGTTTCCCAATCCTCACAAAGATTGACACTTGTACAAGGTAGAAAGATCACTCAACCCAAGCAATAAATGCTCTAGAGATCTAACTACCCACACACAACCAAAATATGCAAAAATTACAAAGAAATTAATTCAATGTTTGAAAGATGTTATGAGAGCATTATGGAGGTTGTTATTACTCCAAAATACTCATTTTAATGGGTATTTATAGGATCATAAAGACACATGACTGTTGCCCACACTTCCCCATCAAAATATACACTTTTTAGGGCTGTTTTAGAGGTTTATCAGATTCCTGGTCGCGCCAGCGAAGTACCAGTTGCGGGGGCGAACTTCAAATCTCTAATGGCTACTTAAAAATATGATCGTTGAGACTATCTAGGGTCCTGGTCATACCCACGAGTTGCCTCGATCGCGCCCACTACCTAACGTTCAGAATTCTTCAAACTTTCTAGAACTCTTGTCGTAGTCGCGAATTTCAAGTCACGGTCGTGGTTTTTCGAGACTCATAACTTCTTGTAGGAAGCTCCACCTGCTCTGAAATTTTTATGGTAGAATTTTCAAGATGTCCTCTACAATTTTGTATCTCACAAAATTTTCCATTTCCACCATTTTCATGCCTTAAAATATCAAGACATTTTGGTGCTTTGATAATCTGAGCACTACTCACTCCAACAGCCATTTCTCCCAATATACAACTTATTTTGGTGTGATTCAAAAGCCATATGAAACTAAACTTCAAGGGCTACAAACCCATAAAATTTCATGTCAAAATTCCTTCCCTAGAAGTTTTTGCATCATTTTGAACTTGACCTATCTGCATAGTCTTCTATATTCATTTCTGAGTATAATTCACTTAAAAATCTAAAACTCCAAAATTAATGCTCCAAATTGAATTCCAGTTTTTGCTCTAGAAAGCTTTCCATCCATATATGATTCGACTATATAGCATCTTAATAGATATGCCGAAAGCTACTCTAAAAACTGGCTTAGTGTGCAGTCCCGCAATAGGCTTCTTTGGATTTCTTCAAAGCTTGATTCTTCAATCAATCCAAACTATTTCCAAACTCTCCAAATCACATCCTAGGTTTCTAAACTCCAAGCTCTCACCTTTTCCCAAGTGTTTTCAATAGGTTCACACTTAAACCTATCCACCTAAACTAATGTTTACATATAAGCTTAAGCTAGCTCTTAACCCAAGTGTTTTCTTAGGATAACACTTGAACCTATCTAAGCACATAAGCATTCATCAAAGCTCATGAATATTCTTCACCATCACACTCAAGAATTTCATTATCCTAGGTGCTTTAATATCTCTTATAAACTTCAAACACTTTCCATTACTTCAATAATCTTCATCAACAACTCTCATATGCTTGCTTTGCATCAATTACCTAGAAAAGCACTTAGCAAACATATTAGTATTACACAATGTTTAGTATCATTAAAATCACAATAAGAACATTGAGGTCCTTGGGGCCAACAATCTCCCCCTTTTTGATGATGACAAAACATTGATGTAGATTACCAAATACTTCTCCCCCTTTTTTTGAATCCATCAAGAAGGGTGAAGTAAAGGAGTAATGGAATGTATAAAAATAAATAAAATATAAGAGAGAGATATGAGTGCTTATCTTAGGATATCCTATGATTATTTAAAAAATAGCACCTTACAATCTTAAAAAAAATTCTTTTGAGTAGCGGGCGCGATATGAAAGAGGTGGGCATATCGCGAACGCGATATAGGATGGAGAGACCTTGGATTTTCCCAAACAAAAGTGCCTGAAATTACGGGGGCAATTTTGCATTCATGGGCATGATCAAACTTCCAGAAGTTTTAGGCATTTCTAGGCCACTTCATCGCAGGGGCGAGACATGTATCGCAGGGGCGATGAGCATGATCATGGGCACGAATTACAAGTCACTTTTCCAATCACCGATCTAACTCTTTGAAACTCATACTACACACTAAGAAGATCAATTAGATAGCAAGCAAGAGTTTTTAAACTCAAAACAAAGATGATTGAAGGTCACCAAGGCCAACAATCCCTTTGATTTTGACAACCCAAAAACCTTAAGGGCATTAAAAAGGTTTTAAAAACTTTGCTAAAGGTGTGTAGTTATTGGAATTGATTGCTCCCTCTCAACTTGTACATGAGTTTGAAAAAACAAAACACATATAAGAAAAACCTTTTCACACAAGTTTTAAAACATATCAATAAAGCACAAAGTTGTATCCTAATGTCCCAATAATTCTCCCCCTTTGTCAACTCAAAAGGACAAGTAAGGCATAAATAGGATACAAAAGGGAAAACATTTATTTTCAAAAATAAATTTTATCTATTATGCTTAATTATCCATTCTAAGTGAAAATGATTTCAAATGTATATCTCAATCCAATCAGTCCTTGAACAAAGGATAGAATAAGGAATTAGAGATTTCCTCCTCTTTATCGACCCATGGACATAAAAGGATAAACAAGGCATGAAAGATAAAGACAATAAAAGAGTTAAAACATGAGAGAGCAAAAAAAAAAAACTAATTCAATCATCATTTAAAAGATGCAAAAGAAAATGTACTGTGCATGAGATGAAACTAGAAGTGATTTACTTCCCTTGAAACACTTTCACTCTTTAAGAAGTTTGGTTGGATAACATCTTGCTCATTGTGTAGCTTAACTTGTTCATCATATTGCCAAGTTTCATTTATTAAATGTTCAGTTAATTATTTACAATTAGGTCTGGGTGATTTACATAAAATTGACAAGAGAATCTTACAGATCGACCAATTTATCCCGGAGAGGACTTATCAGTCGACCTTGAAGCTTCAAATCAGTCAATCCACAGTGTTATTTCCTCCACTTCTCCTTACCATCATGAAGATCTGGCTGGACCTTTAATTGGAGGTTTGACCGAATGTTTGGCTTGGGCCAGGCCTAAGTTTTGGAAATAATCAAAGCAGGTGGGATGTAGAACCCAAGAGAGGGGGGGGGGGAGTGAATTGGTGTGGAATAAAAAATTACTTCAAGAATGGATTAGAGAGGAGAAGAAGAAAAAAAAAGATTTATAGTGGTTCGGACCCAACTTGTCCTATATCCACTCTACCAAATACATAATTTGGGGTTCCACTATCTACCAAGTATTACAAGGCTATCTCCAACCTTTACAATGTGAGATTTCAAAGGCTATCACACAACCTTTACAATGAAGATTTCTAAGGCTATCTTCAACCTTTACATAGAGAATTCAAAGGCTCTCTCAAGGGTTACACCAAATCTAGTGTTTACAAGGCTAGCACCAAACCTTTACAAGAGAGTTTTGATAAGCTAACTCACAACTTAGTGTTTACTAACGCTAACACCAAACCTAACCCAAGTGTTTCCCAATCCTTACAAAGATTGACACTTCTACAAGGTAGAAAGATCACTCAACCTAAGCAACAAATACTCTAGAGTTCTAACTACCCACACTCAACCAAAATATGCAAAAATTACAAAGAAATTAATTCAATGTTTGAAAGATGTTATGAGAGCATTATGGGGGTGGTTGTTACTCCAAAATACTCATTTTAATGGGTATTTATAGGCTCATGAAGACACATGACCGTTGCCCACACTTTCCCATCAAAACATACACTTTTTAGGGCTGTTTTTGAGGTCTGTCAGACTCCTGGTCACGCCCGTGAAGTACCGGTCGCGGGGGCGAACTTCAAATCTCCAATGACTACTTAAAAATATGACCGTTGAGGCTGTCTGGGGTCCTAGTTGTGCCCACGAGTTGCCTCGGTCACGCCCGAGATCTAAAGTTTAGAATTCTTCAAACTTTCTGGAACTCTAGTTGCGGTTGTGAATTTCAAGTCGCAGTCGCGATTTTCTGAGACTCATAACTTCTTGTAGGAAGCTCCAAATGCTTTAAAAGTTTTATGGTAGAATATTCAAGATGTCCTCTATAATTTTGTATCTCACAAAAGTTTTCCAGTTCCACCATCTTCATGCCTTAAAATATCAAGACATTTTGGTGCTCCGATAATCCAGGCACTACTCACTCCAACAACCATTTCTCGCAATAGACAACTCCTTTTGATGTGATTCAAAAGCCATATGAAACTAAACTTTAAAGGCTACAACCCTATAAAATTTCATGTTAGAATTTCTTGCCTAGAAGTTTTGACGTCATTTTGAACATGACCTATCTGCACAGTCTTCTGTATTCATTTATGAGCATAATTCAATTAAAAATCTAAAACTCCAAAATTAATGCTCTAAATTGAATTCCAGTTTTTGCTCTTGAAAGTAGACCTTTGTAGCTTTCCATCCAGATGTGATTTGACTATATAGCATCTCAATAGATGTGCCGAAAGCTACTTAACGTACTGGATTAGTGTGCAATCCCGTAATAGGCTTCTTTGGATTTCTTCAAAGCTTGATTCACCAATCAATCCAAACTATTTCCAAACTCACCAAATCACATTCTAGGTTTCTAAACTACAAGCTCTCACCTTTTCACAAGTGTTTTGATTAGGTTCACACTTCAGCCTATCCACCTAAACTAATGTTTATACATAAGCTTAAGCTAGCCCTTAACCCAAGTGTTTTCTTAGGATAAGACTTGAGCCTATCCAAGCACATAAGCATTCATTAAAGCTCATGAATATTCTTCACCATCACACTCAAGAATTTCATTATCCTAGGAACTTTAACATCTCTTATAAACTTCAAACACTTTCCATTACTTCAATAATCTTCATCTACAACTCTCATATGCTTGCTTTGCACCAATTACCTAGAAAAGCACTTAGCAAACATATTAGTATTACACAATGTTTTGTATCATCAAAATCACAATAAGAATATTGAATTCCTTGGGGCTAACATGGGACATCCATTTGGGACATGAACGTCCGGCCGAATCTCATGAACATCCGGCCAGACCATCAATCATTCGGCCGGACCTGTAAGTCAAGTTTCGAATATGTCTTCTCCTGTATTATTATTATTTCTTATAAATAACAAATACACAAGACAAAGCAAAGTCCTAAACAACTCCTCGGGACCTATTCTGGGCTATAGAAATGGCTGTTGATAGTAACCCAAATCTTCAAGTTAGGACACTGTTCAAGTTTGAAGCTTCGGTTATAGAGCTTCAAACTTGAATCTGGTTGGTTCTACATCCTTCTAGCTTTATGTGGGGCTCGTATGTGCAATCAGAATGTTAGGCAAAATTAGTATGTGAAATATAAAAAGTTACAGTAAACTAAGCGATAATAAATAGATGAAAGAATATGCTTATTCTAGATGTATGGATACTTCATGGATGGTTTGTTGCCCTTAGAATAGAGGTAAGTTAACGCTTTCAGGTGGAAGATGAGCTTCTGGATTGACGTAGTCTCCTCGTTCAGAGACCCAAAGAACTGTGAAATGAGTTTCATAGAGAAACTGATGTCTGTTTTCTCTCTAATTGTCTCTCTCTTTCTCCAATAGTGTAAAAACTTAGGGTATTTATAGGGGAAAAATGAATCTTTTTTAGCAACTTGTTCAAGTTGCATTATGGGTGTAGGCCGGTGTAGGTTATAGGTCTCGAGTGCACTACGGATTCATGCATTTTGCCCCATAGCCTGTCATGTCAAAGTGAACATCCGGCTAGATCATTGGTGAACATCCGGCCAAATGATCATTGATGGGAAAGTTGGGCCTCTTGGGCCTAAAATGGACTTCTGTAGCATGTGGGCCATGTGGGAATGATCAAGGTTCATCCAGATTATTGGTCATCCGACCGGACCATCAACGGACCTGAAATGTATTATGAAAACACTTTGAAATCATTTTCAACCCTTCAGCTCATTTCTACGAGAAACTGGGTGACAGAGTGATCCATGTTTGGACAGTATTCATCACTGGGCTCCCGTACCTCTTCCACGTACCTACATCCAAAAATTAGGTGTCTATAAGCACCCTGATATCCAAGTCAGGAGGGTCAAAACACCTAAATCCCCATAGAGTTAAACAGAGGCAGCTGAGGTCCAAGGTTAAACTTCACACATCGAAGTTGAGGTACACATTTCTTTACAAAAATTATGTGTTTTTAGCTTTATCATCATTTTCCATATTATTGGATAATACTACAAACCTCCGACAAAGCGGGGGCAAACTGTTAACACCTAATTTTTGGATGCAGGAATGAGGAAGCGGCTTGAAGGCCCAGTGATGATAATTCATGCTTTAAAAGCATGGATTGAGTTGAGAATTGCTTTCCAGAGATTGCATAGCCGCAATCAAATCATTTTCTAAGATTTCAAAGCATGATTCTACCTAAAACTTCTGTTTTAAGCATAAATAGTGCATTTTTCAGATGGTTTTCATCATAACTTTCTCTATAAGTATCGAAATGACTTGAAAGTTATATGGTTGATACTTGAGGCCATTCTGCACGTTTTCTCTTTTATACATTTTTGCAAAATCCGATGTTTGGAGGCCTAAAAGGGCCCAACGCCACTCTTTTAAGTGGAGCTGGACCCAACGCCACTTATGTGACTGGCGTGGGCTCAACGCCACAAGGAAGACTGGCACTGGCCCACCAACACTAGTAGCATGATTTCAGGTGTAAAAAGCCCGATTTCAAGCTGTTTCGGCCCGGAATGATTCGTACGAACCGTACATGCATTCTAAGGCCCTATAAGACTATTTTTGGCCAAAATATCCTTTTCTTTGAGCTTAAGTCATTGTTTTTATCTAGGAAAGTGATGATTTTAAACCCTAGCTTAAAAATTAAGCTAGTATGCATATAAATTTACATCTAAAATTAAATTTTTAGGGAGGATGGCAGCTGATAGAAATTTTGGAGTTTAGTTCTTCATACTAAATCTCTTGAATCATTAATAACTACAAAGATCGCTTTTTCAATTGTAAGGACACAAAAGCCTTTGAAAGTTTACTTCTTTTTGCATCAAAAAGTGGTTTTCAAGCATTCAAGTTCGTTCTAAGCAACATTCCAACTGCTGTAATTCATTAGAAAGCACTACACAAGTCACTCAATTCAGATCTGAGGGTACTCGAGCACTTCCAATTCAATTTCTCACAATGTAAGAACTACAATCCTAAGTTTATATAATGTTGTCATGATTGTTTATATGTTTTCATAATTTGCATGATGTTTTAATGCATTTTTCTTTACTATAATTTTCTATTCAACATGATTACATGATGTTTATGCATGTTTCTTTGGTTTAAATGTCATTAAATGCCATGTACATGCATTATGAATGCTTAAAGTTATTTTCTTTGCATGTTTTGATGTGTTTTATTTCAAATTTGAATCATTCAATGCCACGAACATGTTTTAAATGCCTAAAAATGGTTTCTTTTTGTGTTTTAATGAATAAAGTTGTCATCTTTGTATGATTTCATGCATAAAACTTGTTTCTTGGCACTCTAATATGTAAAGTTTTAATCATTTTGACGTTTTACATGTAAAGCTTTCACCTTTTGATGTTTAATGTCTGTCATGATTAGATCTAGGGCTGTATGTCATGATTCATGCATGTTAACATGTTTTTATGCTATTTTAGTGTGTTTTCACCTTGTTTTATCAAATTTTTGAGTCTGGTAAGCTTGAGAATTTCATATTTTGCATTATTTTTGCCTTCTCGACGTGTCTGTCGACCAACGCCAGTCGGGGAACAGGCGTCACCACCAACGCCAGTCCCTGTAGTGGCGTTGGGGCTCTGTTGGCTTCCTGGGGTTCTGTTTTGTCAAGATACATGGTTTTGTAAGTCTGTATAGTTGCATACAGTAGTTTTCACATAGAATGCAGTGATCAAGTAAGCGTTCTAAACGTTCTTTGGTAATGTTTAGATGTTTTAATGAATGAAATTGGTTATTGATGTTTATTTTATAATCATTTTAGGTCTAAAATGGTAGAAACCTTAGGTTGTGTTGATGTGTTGATTGTTTCCATGTTTGTTATCACTTATGCATGCTAATTAATTTTAATAATGGCTAGCATTTGTTAAAATTAATTCTTATTTGATTATTAGAAACTCACTATTACAGGTATGTATGTAAAAAGTAGGCGATATATGTTATGTGTTATTATAGCATGTTAGAAGGAGTGACGGTTGGCATAATACTAAGAGTATTGGGTAAAGAATCACACTCTGGTATTGATAAGTCCGATCCTAGATTTTTTGGGTCAATACGCCTTTCGTATTCTTAAGAGGAATTGAGGCGTACACCTTGTAAGACATTCCCGATGCTGATTCGGGTGGCGACTACCACTTCAGTCCAGTTGTTGAACACACAGTGTCGCAGTTGCTAGTCATGGCTAAGGCTCTAAGGCAACCCCTCTTTGTCTATAGGAATCCTTTTGCGAGAACCACATTGATCCGCAACCTAAGATCGCCCACAAAAAAAAAATAGCAGCATGTCATGTTCGTGCACAAACACATCATTCAGGTTCACGTTAATCTGACCTACGTACATACTCCTCGAATTCACATGTGGATAGGATTGAAACCTCGGTCTCATACCTATCCTTAGCCTCGTACTTGCCAGGTTCACCCAACTTGGATAAGACCGAGACCTCAGTCTCACACTTATCCTTAGTCTCGCATTCACAAGGTTCGCTACGACCTAGATAAGACCGAGACTTCGGCCTCGAGCTTATTGAGTTCGTCAAAGCAAGGTAAGTTATGAAAAATGCCAACTCATAAATAACTACAAAATTTTATTAGGGGGAGTAGTGATGGTTTACCATTGATTTGGGCCTTACCAGGTCCATCTCGCTTGTAGGTAAGGGCAAGGATGGCATAAGCCATCAGGGATGTTCTAAACCCTAGCCCTATACAGAGGACATAATGCTATCCTCTTAGGTAACTTACAATCTTCATCTTACACTCTATATTAAACACACATACACTTTCCTTCATCAAACAATCTTTGACTTAGGCATCGGAGGGTTTAGGGGGACGACACCCCACCTCTAATCGTACTTCTCCTTTTTGTGCACTAGTTAACCCCAGCCGGATAGAATGGGTCAAAACACGATCCATCAACAAGGTTGGAGGATGATCTTTGCAAGTGGAAGCTATCGATGTGAATTGCATCATTTTCAGGTTAATATTAAACAGCTTATTGATGTGAGACCAGAACATATAGACCATGTAACGATAACTCAAGATTTAACTCGGTATAATGTGAATTTACAGTGGGTACCTGCTTTAAAGATGGATATTGAAAGAATGAAGAAAGAATTAATCGCATCAGGTGCAGTGTATACTCACACTAGTTATGTTATTTAA
The DNA here is from genome assembly GCA_948193215.1 of Bocquillonia castaneifolia. Taxonomy (NCBI): domain Eukaryota; kingdom Viridiplantae; phylum Streptophyta; class Magnoliopsida; order Malpighiales; family Euphorbiaceae; genus Bocquillonia; species Bocquillonia castaneifolia. The sequence goes on from CANYLF013081987.1 coordinate 14,772, forward strand.
GGGTATAAATGGTATACAGACTAAAGGAATATGAGTTGTTTTTTTTTATTGCAATTAATTGTTAATTTTTTTGATTTATTTTTAGAGCTGTTATTGATTTATCTCTCAAACTATTTCGTCTTCTTGTTAATCTTCTCTTCCTCTTTATTCTGCTTATGAAACAATAGTTAAGGTGAGCCACAAAGTCACCAACTGTCGGTTTTATGACAATATCCCAATAAGAAAATTAAATATAAGAAGGCCAAGCATATTGTTAGTTAATCAATGGGGATTGCGATTTTTTAGAAGCTGTTGCCATGAACTTAGCTGATTTTTCAATTTTCAATTTTTAATTTGTGGTGTTTTAATTTCATTTTCTATGGTTTCATTTTCATTCTCTCTTTATCTGAAGTTTTTTCGTTATTATTTTTGTCAATTCATTGACCTAAATGTGACAAAAAAAAAAAAGGTAATGGCTAAATTATACTTCAAGATAAACCTTAATAACATTTTTGTACCTTTTCCCTAAAAAAACAATATAACAAATGCATTTATTAAACAAAGAAAAAGTTAATTTATTGCTAGCATTTTAAAATCAGAAAAATTTATTTAGTACTTTCAAAATTTTTTAAGTGCCATACAATAATTATTTTATTGCAGTTGCTATATTAGGACACATGTTTTTTTTTATGACAATATAAGTTTTTTTTATGAGAATATAAGGACACATCTCATATAATTGTATATCTACCAAAAAAAATTAGTATACATAGAGCCAATAAGAAATGTCCCAAGTTGATACTCATAAACTTCACTTATTATAGTACTGTTATATTGGCCACTAAGAGAAATATTTGCCAATATGTTACCATACCGGTCGATCTTTAGGGCCACATGAATATTACCTTGGCTAGGTGGTGTTTGGATGTTTTGTGCAACCCAGAAGTTTCTAATTGGTGCCCTCTTAATATTGTCTGGCCTTCCAGCTGGTAAGGACAATAAAACTTCTGATGTGTTGGCTCTAGGACCTGTAAGCCAATATTTCATAATTCTTTTACCAATGAACTCTGTGACAAGAAGAAATGTGCCGTCAGGACTAACGGCAACACTAGCCGGGCCTAAAAGATTTCTCATTAACACCGTAATGTTGTTGGTAGTTGGGTCATATTTTAGTAACCTTCATGTTGAGTCATTCATAGCCACTACTAATAGAATTTCACTACAAAATAAGTTCATTCTAAATAATTGGATCTTAAATATATTTTTTGTTAAAAAAATGATGTAATTTTTTAAGAATAATTTTTAATTATAAAATTATAATCTTCATTTTAATAATGAGAAATTGAACAATAACATATGCTTTATACTTATTATTGCATATAATACAATATTTATTACTTTAATATTTTAGTTAATTAGGTACATGCATCTTAAACACCTCTTTTAAGTCTAAACTTCCCCACGTATTTGAGCATGACGCAACATCAAGAGCATAAATAGCAAAGGAATAAACAACGGGGTGAGAGTCTGAAAGTGGATCCCATGATCCATTGCGAATCCTAAGCAAACCAATGGGAGACAGTCCAAAGTGGACCCCCATGATCCATCACGGATCCTAAGTGAACCAATGGGTGACAGTTCGATAGTGGACCCCCATGATCCATCGTAGATCCCAAGCAAACGAATAGGCGACTGTGCAAAAGTGGACCCCATGATCCATCACGGATCCAAACCAAATGAATTGGAGACAGTCTGAAAGTGAACCCCTATTATCCATCATGGATACTAAGCAAACGTATGGGCGATAGTCTTAAAATGAACCCCTAATCGACCTTTATATGATCTTTTACGAAACGCCACTTGAGAATCCATGTCCCACTTATTTAGGCTGACCCCTTTGCTGATCCAAATACATACTCATGAGACATGAATACCTCTCGCGGGACTAGATCCGTGTAGGCTTAGTATACTTGCGTAGGATTAGCTCCACACAGAGCTAGTCTCCTCTCTCACTAATCTTGCTCCAAGGAGTAGATCCTAAGGTAACTCACAAGACTAGCTCCATGTGTACCTAGCTCCATTCTCGCTAGGTCATCACGAACCTAGGTTAACTCTCGCGGATCTAGCTCTGAGTAGTAGATCTTAAGCCATACAATGAGGGATCTAGGTTGTCGCGGATCTACCTCTACTCTCGCTAGGTCATCGTGGACTTAACTCTACTATCGCGGACAAGGTTGTTAAACTCGCTTGTTTAAGTATCGATAAGGGGTCTATAAAATTGAATTGTAGAATCGAAATGTAAAACCATAAGATTTTACAAACTATAAATCTATAATTAAAATTAATAAATATTTACTCAATATGATATATATTTGCATTTATAACTTAATTAACTATATTAGAGTAATAATTGGATATAATAAATGAATTTAACAAGGAATAATAATAATAATAATAATAACAACAACAACAACAACAACAACAACAACAACAACAACAACAACAACAACAACAATAATAACAACACAAAACACTTAATATTTACATGAGAAACTAAGTATTAGGAGTACAAGACCTACAACGGATCTGGTGTCATTAGCCTCTAAGGTGGTAGTTCTTGCGTAACAGACCCACAATGGACCTGGTGACTTTGGCAACCTTAATGACCAGATTTGTGGGTGAAATTGGAAGGGTAATTACTTGAAAGTCTCAGGAATACAGGAACTTTACTGGATCTAGTGTCATTGGTTTGCAAGGGGCTAGTTCTAGTGGTCTCGGATTACTCACCATTAAAAAAAGTTTAGATTTTAGTAGACCTGGTGGAATGCGGTAAGGAAAAAGGACATGGGGACTTATATGGTAAATGACTAAAGATCCAGACATAAAGAAACAAGGAAGAGGACAATTTCTGATACTCGACCCTGAAAAGTAATGGATTAAGTATTCTAAGGTATTTATCTGTTAGAAAAGAGAGGCTTGGTGCTGAATGGATATTTTTTGGAGATTGTTACAGTCTCAAATATTTCAAGGCATTGTCTAGAACCTAGACATCGAAGAAATATGGCAGGAACCATTAAAATAGTGGTAAACGACAACAAAATCCTCGTTGTTCAGGTATTTCAGCATTTTCCTTGGGCATAAAAATCATTGCTATCTGTAATGGATTTAATTCAGAGATGATGAAGATCATGGTGGGAGATGAACATTCTAGAGATCTCAATATGCGAATAAGGTTGCAAAAAAATAGGGAAGTCCTATTAGTGGCCTGATGGTGCAAGTTCTAGAAGGAAAATATCCAGAAGTGCAAGACTTGTCGTGCAACTAAAAATCTGAGAAAAGGGGAAGCTCTTGGGATTGATAATGGTCAAAAAATAGCTATTGGGGAAGTAGGACTTGGCCACGAATGCAAGTGCTCGAGGTTTTAGGAAGTCATGAAGGTGGTAATCGCTATGTTTCTAGCCGTTTCCACTATGGAACTTCTCCATCAAGCATAGAGCAGCAACAAGTATAAATAAAGGAAGAAGAGACTGAACAAAGCCCTGACAATTTTCAACAACCCAAAAAATTTTCAACAACAAATCACCCAAAGGCTCAGTCAACTTAGTCAATTTCATAGCTCTTAGCAATTTTAGCTTTTTGTAATTTACATTTCAATTCCAAACTTTACATTTCAAGCTTTACTTTCAATCCCTTGTACTTAGTCTAATTTTAATACTACACGCCATTTTAATTTCCTTCAAAGCTTTATTATTTCCAGTCCAAATCCTTTATTTTCAATTGCAAAGTAGTCTTAAATCTTTCATTTTGATTTAATTTCCAAGCACCATTTCTCGTTCAATTTTTAATTCTGCCAAGTTATTTATTCAAGCACCAGTTCCATAATCATATAACCAGTTCTACCAGCAATCACACTTGCTGTTATCCTTACAGTTTTGTCCTTTCATTCCATTAGTTCTGTTAAGTTTTAGTGGCAATTGTGTGATACTTTTGTAGTGGATCCACACCCATAAACGTTTGACAGGTCAGGTACATTGATTAGGAGACCTACACTCTCTGGCATGCCCAAAGTAATGCACACAATTGTAGTAGATCTGTTCCAGTAACAGTTCCAGTACTAGATCCACCAGTCCTTAGAAAAAAGGTGGGAACAATCTTTTTTGGCACGCCCAGTAGGACATGATTTATGTCACCAAAATTTGTTTGTGAAAAGTCAAAATGTTGTCTTCAAATGCAGCATATGTACGTACAACAGTAGGGCAAAATTTTGTCAATTCAAATATGGAAAATATTTCTCTTATTAACCCACTTTATGCAGGTTCTAATGCACAAGTCGGGGAGCAATACTCCGCATCATCTAAGGCCTTGACTAAAGCCGAACTTAAGGATCTTGCATGTAGTCTTGTAGGCATTGTCCAAGAATTTTCTTGAAGCCTTCAAGCTACTATCTATGAAGGAAAATGTATGATCTCTAAGTCCTTGGGGGAAGAATTACCTGAGGATCGAAAGGGAGGACAACCGGTTCCTAAAGGAAGCCAGTCAGCCGACCATAAGAGTTCCCATGTGACCAGGCAGACCTCTTAGGGCTCCGGGGGGCAAGTTACTGCCCCTCCTATCCCGGTCTTAGAAACTAAGGCTCAAAATCAGCTTCACATTCTAGTCGATGTGAAACACCTTGAGTGTTCAGATGGGAAACTTGGGGGGTAGTCCTCTCAAGGTTCCCCTAAAAAGGAAAAGCCTCTTAGCAAAAATGAGGGAGGCCACCTAATTGGAAGGTCTGAAACTCCTCAAAGTGACTCGGGGGGCAAGGAAAATAGAGGTCTTAAGAAGTCCTACTTAGATGCTCTAACTTCTCCAGTTAAAGTAGAGTTCCAGGGATATTTCAAGAAAAAATCATCAGACCTCCCCATGAAATCCCTAACTTTACCAACTCAAGAGGTCTTAAATAAATCTGTCAATGAAAATTTGAAGAGTTCTTGGGGTAAAAGAGGCAAGAACTGTACTGTTCCATAAATGGTATGGGTTCCTAAATATGGTAATTTGATAAAAATATTAAAGTTCCATCACAGGTGAAGAAAGAACCAATGCCACCAAAACTCAATAGGCCTCAAAATTTTAACAAATTTAAAGGGCCTGTGGAGACTCAAAAATCAAGGAGGCAGGAGCAAAGGTCTAGGCATCTAGAAATTTGTCCTTATTACAAATGCCTTATAGTTTCAAATAATAAAAGAGTTCAACCACCCAGAGAAAGGAAACAGTTGGATTCAAGTGTACATATGCACTATCAAAACCATTCTCTTAAGTTCCAGAGGAGGCAGCCCATGTTTGCCTTTAATTCTTATGACAACTCTAGGAAAATATGGCCTTCAATTCAAAATTCTGAAGTTCCCAAACTAATCAAAGTTTGGAGACCTGTAGCTAAGTCCAATATTCCTCAAAAGCCTACCAAAAGTCAGAAAAGGAGGGCACAAAGAAAAAGAGCAGCTCAAAGAAATTACAAGAAAGTAATGATGCAAAGTCCTTGAGAGTTCCACCAGAACTCGAGGCAAATCATGATGCAAAGTCCTTGAGAGTTCC
>CANYLF013083052.1:0-12162 GCA_948193215.1 Bocquillonia castaneifolia
ATGGTTGTGCCTCTTCTTAAGGCTTGGACTATTGTGTCAATGTTCAGGTCGTCTATCTTAGTAACTTCATTGTTGAATCTCTCCAGGTAATCTCTTAGCGACTCATTGTCTCTCTGCTTGCATTGATAAAGTTGTTCAGAACTTCTTTTCGGCGGTATGTTTGGGAAAAATATGAGGATGAACTTTGTTGACAAATCTTTCCATGTGGTGATTGATCTAGGTGGTAACTTACTATACCACTTCTGAGCCGTTCCGACTGCATTGATAAAGTTGTTCAAAACTTCTTTTCGGTGGTATGTTTGGGAAAAATCTGAGGATGAACTTTGTTGACAAATCTTTCCATGTGGTGATTGATCCAGGTGGTAACTTACTATACCACTTCTGAGCCGTTCCGACCAATGTAGTCAGGAAAACTTTACAGAGGAGTTTATCCGAAGCATTATAGAGTTGCATGTAGTTTACAAACTTTGTGGCGTACGTTTCTGTACATCCTGTGTCGGAGAAAGAGTCAAAGGTAGGCACTTTGAAATTCCTCGGCAGAGAGGTGGCAAGAATTTATGTTGTTAATGGTGAGTTTTTAGTCTGGAAAGGTCGAGGTGCTTGAGTGGCTTCCATCTTGAGATCCTTGATCATTTCAGTCATCATGAGTCGGAGTTTGTCCTCTTCTGAGGCACTGTTCCTCTGCCTTCGCTTTGTTCTACCACTTCCTAGATCTCCTTGCGGCACACTTTCACGAGAAGCTTGGGATGACTCCACTTCTTTGAAGTCCTTACTAAGGCTTCATCTTGTTCGTTTCTTTTGCTTGCCGGCATTCTCTCCTTCTTTATCAACCTCAGGAGAAACTATCCAAGGTGTTCCTGTTTCGCCAACATTCTGGTCTGCCGGTGTAACTGGGGTTTACAACTGTGCCATCGCCACCTGCATCTGCGCTTGTAGGTCCGCCATTGCTTTAGCTTGTTGTTGCCATATTGGTGGCAGTGTAGTTTCCGGGTGTTGTGTGGCATCCTGATTATTTTGTTTGGGGTTTCCGGCTGGTGGGTCTTCTTCTATTGAGGTCGAGGCACCGTCTCTGTGTTCCGTCGATTGGATTATCTGTTGTTTCCCGGTAACGGAACCAAATGATGGAGCCGACAGAACTGTGCTCGGCTGAATTTGGGTTGTGGTCTAGTCTGGTAGGAATGTGGCAGTTGAGGTAGTGGTTAGTGTCTGCCCAAGGGGCTGTGGTTGTGTCGGTCTTCCAAGTTAATCCTGCACAAATAAGGAATGGTTGGACGGAACAAGTGTCCCGGGTCTAACTCCGACGCTCAAGTCAGTTGAAGGTATTTTATGTAGTAATTAATGAGCTAGAAGTTGTAATCCTTTACCTGTAGAATCTTTGAGTATTTATAGTGTTCTTGTGTATGACGTGTCGCCTTGGGGACTTGCTAGGTGTCTTAGCAAAGCTGTGAGAGTGTTTAGTGTGGTTTGCTTTTGGGTCCTTGTTGGGCTCTTAGGCCCACTCTATCAATTATCTAATTTAATAACTAATTATATATGATTAAAATATATATTTATTAATTATTATGCAATTATTAATAATTAAATATAGTTATTAATTACTAATTATACATTATTAATAAATACATATTTATTAATTATTATGTAATTATTAATAATTAAATATAGTTATTAATTACTAACTATACATTATTAATAAATACATATTTATTAATTATTATGTAATTATTAATAATTAAATATAGTTATTAATTACTAATTATAAATGATTAATAAATATATATTTGTTAGTTATTATGTAATCATTAATTAATTATATTTATTAATTACTAATTATATATTATTAATAATTATTTAATTATACTAATCACTAATTATATATAATTAAAAAATATATCTATTAATTCATATGTAATTATCAATTAATTATAGTTATTAATTACTAATTATACATAATTAATAATCATATTTAATTAGTAATTAATAATTATTTTGGATTAGTAATTAGTAATTATATTTAATTAGTAATTAATAATTATATTTAATTAGTAATTAAATAATAATTAATAAGTATATTTTTATTAATTAATCATGTATAATTAGTAGTTAATAACTATATTTAATTAATATTACATAATAATAATTAACAAATATATTTTTTAATTATATAATTATTGATTGCTATAATTATATAATTTTGAATTATATATAATTAGTAATTAATAACTATAATTAATTAATGATTACATGATAATTAATAAATATATATTTATTTATCATGTATAATTAGTAATTAATAAGTATATTTAATTAGTATTTACATAAATATATTTTTTTAATTATATATGGTTAGTGATTACTATTATTATATAATGATTAATTTATATATGAATGACTAATGATATTATATATAAGTATAGAATTTATAACCAATGTATATGTATAATTACGTAATTACTAATTAAATATGTAATTACTATTATAGATTATTTTTTTAATTAATATAATTAGTAATAATTATATCTTTTTCAATTATGATAAAAGTTATACAATAAATAAAAAATTGATTGGATATGTATACTTAATTTTAAATAAGTATGTTCTAACATGATATTAATCTAACATACAATAATAATAATAATAATTAGAATTATAATTATAATTGTGATTATAAATATTATTTTTTTCATTAAGTATAATTTTATGTTTATATAATAAATATTTTTTGGTTAAAATTATAACAGATTCATTAACAGCATAAATAGAAGGCAGATTGAAGGAACTAAAAAATTAAACATGCTAAACCCGAAGTACTCCAAGGACGGGTGACCTACTGGGAAGTGGGTTGATTTGGTCTAAATAATGAGGTTTAAAGGTGTAATTAAGATGATTTGAAAAGTATTAAAGGTGATTAAATATATTAATTTATTAAAATTATTTTTTATTTTTTAAATAATTTTAATTAATTTTTTAAAAAATATGGAATTAGAAAGGGATAAATCCGTTTCTAAATTTAGAAACGGAATTAGTAACGGATTTATTTCTTCCCCTTAAAATATAAAAATCTATTTCTAATTAGAAATGGATTTTGGCCCGTTTCTAAATTTAGGTACGACGAAATTAGGAACGGATAAAATCCGTTTCTAATCCATTTAGAAATGAAAAAAAAAATAGAAACAGATTATGTACATTTCTAATCCGTTTTTTTTTTCTAGTAGTGTAATATTGATAAAGATGGAATATAACATCTAATATATCAACTTGCAAGATGATACGATATTAACTAACACTATATTAATTAAGTTTTTTTTTTATTATGTGTTTTTATGTTAATTATAAATGTGAATATGATTTTAAATCTCTATTGGCCATGTGTTCTACTTCCACTTAATTTATTTTGGTGTTCTAAATTTATATACTAGATTCCCAAATTATCTTATACGTGGTAATTATCAAAGTTGTAAATGAAACTGTATTTATTTACAAATCTCGGTTTCGTGAATTCCCATTTAGTGCTTTGGATGTCTACAGGGGAATTGATGGTGTTTTTGACACTAGACAAAATTATTATTATTATTTTTTGTATTCTTAGTTCTCTTGCTCGGGTTGTAGCCTTTAATAGCAACAATTCTTTGAGCTTTTTTTTAGCCACTCCTTGTGACTTCTTAGTAATACTTCCTATTTATCAAAATAAATTATCTCCAAAATATAATTATCTCTAAAAGTGGCTGGTCATGACTCTCAATGTAGTCACTAAGAATTTATTTTATGATATAAAAAAATTTTCATTCAAACTGTCATTTGTAAGCTTTTAACTCATCCATAATAAGTAAGACATAATATAATTAAGTACTATAAAATGTTTCCTTAAAAAAAAAGTATTATAACATATTCAACTTTTGTAAAATACTTAATCACAAGACTGAATAAGAATTTATATATGCGAAAATAAAATAAACATGTGTTACTTTCAGCTATTGTTGCAGTATCATTTGGACTTTAAGCCTTATATTTTGGACTCTCCTTTTATATACTTTCGACTTTCAGAATTCCAGACTTCCTTTTACTGTGCTTTAGAGTTTCAGTTACCGTGTTTTGGACTTCTCATTCTACGTAATTATCTTCATTTCTTTTATTGTTTTTTAATAGTTTTTTTATCTTCTAAACGCTAATAATTTCTCACTTGTGACCGAATGAAATTAATTTGCTGAACATTATAAGAGCTCCGTACAACTTTGTAATATTTTGAAACATATATATGGGCCATGCACATTACAAATCACTTCTGACATATTCAAAAGTGCTTCATAATAATAGAAAAATTAGTCTGCATGTTTTAATTAATTGCGTGAACAACTAAAATGATATATACATTATGAACTAAACAAATATTTTTAGTACACCGAAGTAAGTAAGAATTCTTGCGCTTATGTATGAAACACAATTTTCATAAAATTTTTATTTTCGCATAATGTATTACGCCTAACAATTGAATATTGAAATAATAAGTCCGTTTTGAAATTGTTTTTACTTTTTAGTTTTAACACGGCTGTGTTTGTCTTTAACATGATTAACACATATTTTTGGTAACAAGGTAGAGAAGACCTCTACTCTAAGAATCAAACATTACAAATATAAACCTATTATGTCTCATTTCCCTGAGATCATGATTCAACATAGGCTAAATCGAATTAATGACAATAACCAAGGGGCAACGAGCTATCATGTATAAGAGGCCGAGAAATCAACGGTGAAAGTTGGCTTCTTTATGAACATGATTCATTTAGGAAATTAAGAGGAAGTATGATTTTAATAACGGAAACGATTGAACAGTATTGTTGAGATAACACGGCTATGCTGAATTTCTGATGTATAGGATTGGTTTTTTGTTTTTTTTTTTTTAAAACAGTTTAGATGTGTGTTGATTATTTTAATTTACAACTACTTAATGTTTTCTAAGAAAAAAATTGTACTCTTTTAAGATGTTTAATCGATTTTTCTAAAAAAACCTGTAATATTATATAGGGGAAAGTACAAATAAGTACCTTGTGATTTCATCACTTTTCACTTTGATATCTTGTGTTTTTTTTTGACAAATAACTACCTTGTGGTATGTATAATCATTACATTTTATTACCCTCTCAACTAATATGAACTAATATTGTTAATTTTTTATAATATAAAATTAATATAATGTAAAATTTAGTTATATAATATTGTCTCAAGTGAGTTACCATCATGTTAATCATTAAAAAAGTTTAAATAAATTTTATATTTATTTAAAAAATATATTTACTTTATTCCTAATAAGTTTTTATTTTAATTTCCTACAAAAATAAAGTGATTGAATGAATGTTAAATCACTTAAAAAAAATTTATCACTTAAAATACACATTATCTTCATGATAGATTATAAAAAATTAATTATATTAGTTGATAGAGTATTAAAGTGTAATAATTATATATACCACTGGGTACTTATTTGTCCAAAAAAATCCACAAGGTACCTAAGTGAAAAGTGATGAATTAAATCACATGATACTTATTTGTACTTTTTCCTATTATATATTGGGGATGATTAATTAAATCTAATTAGTTAAAGAAAAATATTCCCAATTCTTCTTCTTGATAATTCTCGTTTTAATGCTACATTTGGAAATTTCATAAGAAAAGGTCTCTAAAAATTTCTGTTTAGTTAAAGATTTTTGTTTGAATTTGTTGTATATTAAAGTGATTTATCATTAACTTTATAGCAATCTTGTGGGACAAATATCACTTAAAAGGACCTCAAAATCCCAATACAGAGTACATTCTCTTAATAATAAATTTAAAATGCATGTTTTCTAATTAAGATTTTTAATCTGGAAATAAGGATGCATGTTTCACACAAATTTAACTTTAATCTCACGCAGAATAGTATAATTAAGTATATCAAATTGCGATTCCTGCAGGTTTAGTCTGGTGATTGGGGCATTTATAATTGAACCTAAGAGTTGATCAAATCTCATCCCCTCTCCTGAATATAAAAAAAAAAGTAAAAATTGTGGGTTCATATTTTATGTTGAACACTTTTTTTTGATGATGATTATGTTGAACACAAATTAATCATGCTTAAAGTCGTTGAATATGAAATCGCATGCACAATATTTGAATTCAAGATACATCACAATACGTTAACGTGTTAATTAAAGTCTAACTCTAAACATATTTTTCATGCCATAATTAGTATCCGTTCACCAACTATTTTATATATACACACACGCATGGAAGAATTAATTTTGTCTCAACTTTCATGCATTGGCAGTTTAGCACCATACATATAATTAATTAAAATGTCATTCCAATTTAGGACATATATATAATCAATATGTTTATGTGTGTTCCAGTGGAATAACGAATGTTTCTGGGTACTGGCCACCCTCTTTCCCTCTCTTTTCTTTGGTTTCTCATAAAATATTCTTGTTTGTTCGCTATCGACTACATAAACGTCGATGGGGGACCATTATATTTTTATTTTTAGTTTGTTTTATACTTAAATAAACAGAGATCTTTAGATATGTTAATCTTAGTTCCTTTTTTATGGGAGTTTTAATTTTTGTGTATTTATCTTGTTCCTCTTTTATGGGGGTGTTATCAATTTCATTATTGAAATTTTATAGTTCTTCTTTCTGGAAAGAGTTTATGCTAATGATAATGATTGTGGTGTAAAATTTTATATTGATTATCTTTCAAGCAGCCTTATTTAAAGACCAGATTAGAGTCAATTCATTGTAAAACACAGTCACATCATTCGTTTGGAAGAGATTCAAAGAAGTTTTCTCCATTGATGTACTGTCCATATCTATGTACTTATTGATTGTTTTTTTATTTTGTATTTCTTTTATAGTTGTACTTTTTATTCTTCTGATAAATGAATGGATTATAATTTTGTTTTTTTAAAAAGAAAGAATGTTTTTGTCAAAAGAAAAAGAAAAAGAAAAGATAACACTATTTAATAATAAAATTGTTGTTCTCTTATGAGAAACATCTTTGAATGGAAATAAAGCCAGCCAGAAAGTTCCAGCAGAAAGGTTTGGAAGACAACATTATTAGAGTCACTAATTTAATCGTGTATTGATAATTAGCAAATAAAATACACTATTAAGTAGACCGATTAATATTTAGTCCAAGCGAAAAAAAAACCCTAGCCACCACTTTCTCTCAAAAAAAAAAAACTCTTCTTTTTTGTTCTTTTGTTTGGGCCTGTCGTTGGTGTTTCCACCGACGATAAACCCCTTTTAAATTTATTTTCTTTGTTTGATCACAATAATTTGGATGTTTTTATCCAATAAATTTATTAGTATAGGTTGTTTATTCTCTCTTTATGAGAGTTTCATTTTTCCTCTCTTTTGTGGGAGTTTTTCTTCTCCTCTTTTTGTAGGAGTTCTATCTAATTTTTCAATTGAAGATTTTCTTTATTATACTATACCACGAGATATAGATCTTCGTTATTGAAAGATATTAAGTTATCGAAGATTTTACATGACGGGATTACAGTCATAATCTTGGAGTCGAGCGGAAATGTTATTAATAGTATATGTGATTTATCTTTTATTGATGTATTAGATTATACTAATATTTTTATTTTATAGATGTGATAGAGCTATCTATGAATGAAACTTGACCTTTCTAAAAAAAAATATTTAGTTCAAGCGTTCGATTATACAATTTATTGATAAATCAGGCGTAAGCCTCAATGGACAATGGATACTAGGCGTCTAGATCTATAATACAACAATATTATTTTAATATGATTGATGGGTGCATGACGGACGATCAGTCCAAATTATTTAAGACTTATTTGGAATTATATATATATATATAATATTTAATTATATTCTCATTGAATTGGTCTCCATTTGAATCAGACTAATTAAATTGCTTATAACCTATAACTTAATTCTCTTTATTAATATGTCTTGGACTTGAAATCTTTCAACTCAAAAAAAAATCTCTTTATTAATTAATTAGACTATACGTCCACTTAAATCTCACATTATTAACTCATGCCTTTCTTAATCATTCCCCTATAGCAAGTGTGTTTTTACTTTAGTCGAAAGTTTGATAAAATTGTTAGTTTTACCCAAAATTTTATAGTTTGTTCATCATCTTCTTTTTTTTTTTTTTTTTCAGTTTTAACTAATTTAAAAATGATGTGTGTTTTTAATTATATGTCACATCTCATTGATTGCGTGTCATATAACATTCGTAAATTTTTTTAGTCACAACTTTTAATAAATTGTCAATTTTTATTTTATCTTTTGAAATTCTATCAATTTAATCAAATTTGAAAATAGGAGCATGTGAAACTTGCACATAGGGGTGTGCAAAGACCGAATCAGGTCAAGAAATCAAACCGAACGAAACTGATTTGTGAAAATTGGTTCGGTTTATTTAGTTAAACGGTTTGATTCGGTTTTTATTTTTAAAAAACCAAAAAACCGAAAATACCGAACTATATATATAGTATAATTTTTTAAAAAAATAGCATTAAATTTCTATGTATTGATGTGATTAGAATATATAATATACTATTATTTAGTCTAAATTTGATTCTTAATTTTTTTTCTCTTTTTTTCCTCTCAATTTTCTTTTATTTTTCTTCAAAATTTTTTAAAAATATTGCAATATTTTGGTAAAATTGTAAATCAAACCTAACAAAACTGATTTTATCTACCTAATTTGGTTCGGTTTTTTCTCCTTTAAAAAACTGAACGGTTTTAATAATTCACTTCCAAACCGAATCGAATTACCGAATGCATGGCTACTTGAACACGTTCTATATATGTGTCATTTTTGAGTTGGCAAAAACTCACACAAAATATAAAGATATAGGAAAGAATTAATTAACAAACTTTAAAGATCTGATTAAAATAGATAATTTTGATCGAAGTTTTAGCTAAGATTAAAACAAACTATTTTCCCTTAAAAAAACTAAAATGACTCTCCAAAGCTAAAAAATGACGACCGAAATTAATTAACAAATTAACTGATAAAATTATTAATTAGTAAAAAAAGAAAAGAAATGATTTCTTGTTCGATAAGAAGGGTAACTGAATAAGTTTGACTTTGAAAGCTAAAAACGATTCTCCAATTAAAACTAGAAAATGACGACTGAATTAATTAATAAATTAACTAATGAAATGATGAATGATATGTATAATCCCTTACTTCAACAGCTATTAATTTTTAATTATCCTTTTCTTCGATCATAAGCATCGTCAGTCTCACAACACAAGTTGGATAAAAAGCATAGTATCCTTTTCTTCGATCATAAGCACTATATATACATATTAGTATTCTCACACACCACAAAGTGAAGAACAAAAGATGGGTGGTATTTGCAGCTCACACGATTTAAAGTCTTACACATCAGTTTCCACAGCAAAGCTCATCCTCGAAAATGGGCAGCTTGAAGAGTTCTTGAGCCCCGTTAAAGCTTCACAAATTATAAAAATAAACCCCACTTGCTTCATTTGCAAAGCTGATGACATGAACTATGATGATTATGTTTCGGCTGTTAATGGTGATGAGGAGCTTCAAGTAGGCCATCTTTATTTTGCACTGCCTGTAAGTTGGCTCAGAAATAGGCTCCAGCCTCAACAAATGGCTTCCCTCGCTGTTAAGGCAAGTTTGGCTTTACAGAGAGCCAATTGCACTGGTCGAAGAAGGACTGGAAGAAGGGTGGATCCTTTGGTTTATAATAGTAAAATGGTAGTTGTTGATGATCATTTCGGTGGCAGAATTGGTGGCGGCAGAGAGTTAGGGGTGAAAATGAAAGGGAAGAATATTGATGGCAGAAAGAGAAGTGAATTTAGTGCAAACTTAAGTGTTATCTTGGAGTAAATTAAATAATATAATTAAGAGTTCCACTCCACAGTCTTAATTTGTAAAACACTTTTGTTCAATTTTTAGCTACATGATCTTGATGTTAATTATTTGTAATTAATTGTTTATGAAAAAATTATAATGAAGAAAGAGCAAAAGAAAGCTAGTTTCAAGTTAAGATAGCTAATTAACTATACCTGTACAGTTTCAGTTTGGTATTATATATGGTTGATTTTTGTTTTTGAGACATGATTTATGTGACTGAGTCGGTCAACTACTCCCTCCGGCGGCTCTTTAAATATCACATATATCGCTCTTTTTTTACTTATCATTTTTTGCTTCTAAAATAATATTTAACTAATTAATTATTTCACTTTTATCATTGTAGTAAATAAAGCTTAAATTATTAGACTATTTTAAGGAAAAACAGTTTATTTTAATCAAAATTTTAAATAAATTATCAATTTTAGTTACATCTTTAAATTTTATCAATTTATTTTAGAATCTTTACGTTCTATTTTAATTTTAATCAACTTAAAAATAATGTATGATGTTAGTTACATGTCATGTACTTTTTACATATCATGTAATATGATGATGGGTCTAAACTATTTTAACTATAACTTTTAATTAATAAGTTCTCAATTTTAATCACATTTTTTTAAAATTTCATCAATTTGATCTAACTTAACAATGAGAGCATATGACAATTGCACATGTGGCATGTGTCATTTTTTAATTGGCTATACAGACTATTTTTTTCTTTTTGTTTTTTAATTGGCTATACAGACTTTTTTTTTTCTTTTTTTAAACCAATAAGAGTATATATTAATCTTTTTAATAGTATATTAATGATTTTCTTAATTTGCAGGCTTTGTATAATGACATCAAATATATTAACGACTGGAGGCATATTTTTAATTAAGAGATAAGATTATTTTTAATCTCCATCTTTATTTATTTCAAATATATTCTAATTTTTTTGATAGTTTTTTAGTTTTGTCCATCATGTTTTAAGTTGTTCTAAATTTATCTAACTGTATTATTTCTATTTTAATTCAATTGTATATTTTAACTGACATGTCAAATAATTAATAATGCAACTTGATTTTGTATTAGACATGGAACATCATAAAGTTATGATAAAAATGTCATGTGAGCCTCATATTAACTAGATAGATTTGAAACAATTCAAAAATATACAAACCCAATTAGTTAACTCTTTAAATGTTACAGTATATTTGAAATTCAAATTAAATATTAGGATCTAATTAATTACATAACAAGTTAAAATGAAACGCATGGAAAAGTTCGAATCTTAATTGCTTCTTGGACCAAAATGTTCATGCGGGTTTGTAATTGTTACTCTACATAACACTCATTCAACCGTTAGGTGCAATAAAACGTCATTAGAGCACTTAGCGATACCCACTTAGATGACATTTGAATAACGTTTTTAAAAAAATGTTGGTATAAATCTTAAATGACATTTTTAAAGTTTTTAGTAACATTTGATCAGTGTCTAATAGGTTAATTTTGTTGTAGTGGTGTAGGTAAGCATTGCTCAATTAGTAATTACAGGTATTTAATTAAGATTATCGTTGAATTATAATGCGGAGTAAATTAACGTGCGACATAGACTTATTAATTTTCTAGTGATATTATAATTTTCTTTATTTATTAGATATGCCAACTCGTAAATCATTACATTAACTTTGAAGTTTTAATTTAATTCAAAGAAGAGTTAGGTAAAAAATAAAAAATAAAAACTAGCCAAAGAATGGTTAAAATTTAATATATGAATTGCACTTTTCTGTACCATGAGGAAATAAATTTACCACAACTCTCTCTTATCGGGGAGGTCATCAAATTAACATACACAAATCAATGCAAGAAAATACTAAAATTTTGAGGAAAAAGACATAGACTTGTATGAATATATTGAAGTTGGAAATAAATTATTAATAAAAGACGAAATGAATGTATTCAGTAAATGATATTCTGGAAATAACCTGCACTAGATTCAATCGTTCCAGAAATGAGAACGCCCTGTTGCCAAATAATAATAATGATGAATAAAGGAATGTTGCAGTCGATCCTTGACTGAAAGTAGTAAAGTAAACTTAATGACACGGACATCAATAGTAGAAAATCTCATGAGTCAATCTATGAAAAGTAGTAATAGTTTCAAGTCAACAATTAATAACTTTGAGAAAATTATTATACAGGGAGAAATGATTTTAGAATGGGACAATAGTATTATATATCTTCCTTTCAAAAAAAAATAGTATTATATAT
>CANYLF013087997.1:0-11775 GCA_948193215.1 Bocquillonia castaneifolia
TAGTGATAAATATATTTTTTAATTCTTTATATAATTAGTGGTTTAGATAATTATATAAGTTTTAATTATGTATAAATTACTAATTAATAACTTTTTATAATTAATTATAATTATAATAATTCATAAATATATTTTTTAATTATATATAATTTTTGAAAGTTAGAAATGGATTTAGAAAGGGAAGTAAAATTCGTTTCTAATTTTCTAAAATTAGAAACGGATTTAGAAAGGGAAATAAAATCTCTTTCTAATTAGAAACGGAAATAGATCCCTTTCTAATTTCAGAAAATTTTAGCCACATTTCTAATTAGAAACGGATTTAGAAACGGATTTAAATCTGTTTCTAATTAGAAACGGACTAATCCGTTTCTAAATTAATAAAATCCGTTTCTAATTTTTTGGCGCCAAATTCTCGTCAAAATTAGAAACGGAATTAAAAAACAGATTTTTTATCCGTTTCTAATTTCATAACATTTTAGTTCCCAATTTTATTTAGAAACGGATGAATCCGTTTCTAAACTAATAAATCTGTTTCTAATTTTTTGACGCCAAAATTAGAAACGGATTTTAGAAATGGACGAAATCCGTTTCTAAATTAGAAACGGATTTATGTCCGTTTCTAATTTCAGAAAATTAGAAACGGATAAGTAAAATCCGTTTCTAATTAGAAACGGATTCCGTCCGTTTCTAAAATCCGTTTCTAATCCGGAAAAATCTAGTAGTGAATTGATCCAGTTCAGATCTATTTCATTTTTTTACGTTCATTTTTTATGGTTTATCGGTTAGGTTGGTATTTTGATAAAATATTGAAAATCAAACCAAACTAAAAATCAAAAAAATTCAAAATAAAGAAACCGAACTGAAATTGACTGGTTCAATCTGTTTTTTCGATTCAGTCAGGTTCTTGCATAGCCCTAATTGGAATGTTAAAATAGAAATAAGAATTGAAGTACAGAGTTTAAATAAAAGAAACACTAAAGAATGAGATAATTTTATAATAAAGTTCAAAAATATAGAGTTTAATGAAAAAAGTGCTAAAGAATCCGATAATTGTTGTTATAAAGTTGAATATATATATAAGCCAAAGAGAAATAAGGGACAACAATTCTCTGGATTTGGTGTTTCCATACTGTACACTTTTTAGTTAATAGTAGAATTTGTGTTAAATAATTTTATAAAAGGTATAAACATAAATTCAATTGTTATAAAACTTGAAACATGAATAATCCAAGATTACCGAAGAGCGGCCCAGAATATAATTGGTTCTGGACGTCAAGTACTTGGCTGTTACAACTTCGCATTCATAAAGAAAGCTTCTTGTTAGGTAAAAAACGTGCGCTATAAAAAAGAGATAAGCTTTATAGACATGGGCCACTTTATATTATGGGTGAAAAATTCAGCACATTTATAACAGGCGGGTTTGATGTGAATATACAAGATGAAAATTTTGGATAAAAGCCTAAAAACGCTCATTTAATTGGTAAAATACTCTTGATATTAAATATTTACATCTATGCCTAAAAATGAAACTTTTATTAATCAGCTGTCTAACTTTTATAGAAACGCATAAGAAACACTTATAAAACATAAAAAAAACCATTTTACTAATTCTTTAGCAGTTTCATATTTCCCTCACATGTGTTTCAAAATGTTTTTTTATTAGTTTTAATGAGTTTTTTTTTGTTATCTGATGTATTTCAAATCAATATGTATTTTCATATTCCATAAAACAAGAGCAGAATATTCTATTATTTTTTCAGAAATATAAAAAAAATGCAATTTCAATAAAATTTCAGAAATTGCATTATTGTTCTTTTACTATTTCCACAAAAAAAACACAAAAAATTATTCAATTACATTATATAAATTGTTCTATTAAATGTTCCATCCTATTCATTCTCCCCTTCATCATCAATGGATTTTTCAAAAAATCACCATAAATAAGAAGGTTTATGAGAAAACTGATTATCCTGCAACAAAATAAAAAAGCACATATGAAATACTTAAGAGACACTTAAGAAAACAGTTATGAAACACTTATAAAATATCACAAAAAAATCAAATGAAATTCTTCAAGTTCAATTCCATGAAAATATATCAATATCATTCTTTGTAAATCAATATTTAGATCTTCAACATCAGATTCCACCTTTGAACAACCAGCATCTTCGTTAACAGTTAAAAACTCATTATCCTGCAAAAACAGTTAAGAAACACTTAAGAAACAGTTAAAGAAACACTTATGAAATAACCATAAATATATCAATATTATTCTTTGTAAATCAATATTTAAATCTTCAACATCAGATTCCACCTTTGAATAACCAGCATCTTCGTTAACAGTCAGAAACTCATTATCCTGCAAAAATAGTTAAGAAACAGTTAAGAACCACTAAGAACACTTAAGAAACAGTTAAAGAAACACTTATGAAATAACCATAAATATATCAATATCATTCTTTGTAAATCAATATTTAGATCTTCCATATTAGATTCCACCTTTGAATAACCGACATCTTCGTTAACAGTCAGAAACTCATTATCCTGCAAAAACAGTTTAGAAACACTTAAGAACACTTAAGAAACAGTTAAAGAAACACTTATGAAATAACCACAAAACATCAAATGAAAATTCTTCAAGTTCAGTTCCATGAAAACATATCAATATCATTCTTTCTAAAAAATTACCAGAACAAGAAGCTTTATAAACATCAAGTTGTTGCGGAGAAAGATTTCACATATGTTTTTCAACACATAAAATCTTTTACCACCTGAAATAACAAAAAAGCACATATGAAAAACATAAACAATAAGAAACATTTACGAGACACATGTGAATCAGAATCAGTTATGTACCACATAAGAAACATTTATGAAACAGATATGAAACATTTATGAAATAAATATGAAACATTTATGAGACAAATATGAATCAGGATTAGAAATCAGTTATGTACCATATAAGAAACATTTATGAATCACATGTGAAACATTTATGAAATAGACATGAAACATTTATGAGACACAAATGAATCAGAATCAAAAATCAATTATGTACCACATAAGAAACATTTATGAAACATACATGAAACATTTATGAAACAGATATGAAATATTTATGAAACACATCTTATTAAAAATCAATAATCGTCATTTTGAATATAACCAATCAGCAAAGCCATAGGCATCCTATTTTCAGCTTTCAAATAACAAGGACAAAAAACTTATGAACATCTTCTTTTGAAAAAAATCTCCATTTACAACTGGCAAAAAGCAAACTTTCTCTTCTTTTTAACAACCTTTTTTAGATCTTTTCTACACCTTCTTCTCCCGCATCAGAATCATTAATAACTTCAACCTTCTTCTTGCTCAACAAAAAGACCTAAAAAATTAAAATACAAACCCTAACTTAAAAAAATAAAAAAGTAAAAATAAAATCTACAACAAACAATAAAAGACAACTCCGATCATGAGCAAAAACTCAAATGTTGGCAAAGAAATACAAACCGTAACCTAAAAATAAAAAGTAAAAAAAAAAACCTCTCAGTTAACGAAAATCAAAATGCAACAACGATTACAAGTAAAAACAACTCCGACGATGACGAAGCGGAAGCAACACCGTTGACAGAAAACCAGAAAAAAGAGAGAAGAAAAAACAAAGCAAAAACACAAAAAAGGAACAAAAAAAAACTGCAAAATAGAAGATAATAAGAGAAAGAAAAAAAGAGAAGAAAAAACACGTAGAGAGAGAAGGAGGGGGAGAGTGAGTTATGGTGGTGATAATAAAGAAAAATATGTCATTTAAGAGAGAGAGAGTTATAAGAGAGTGAAGAGATAATTATAAAAATTAGGTAGATAGGATAATAAAAATGATGTGTTTAAATAAGAAAGTAAATATTTAAAAAAGATATACAAGAAGCTAATATTTTTTAATAGGGAGTAAGAGACCTAATTTCTCCTGAAAATATACCACCTAAACCACTGTTTGTCTTTTAAACCTGGCTATCTAAAATAAATACAAAGGCCCTTCTCTTTGTTTTTAATTTTTGTGGTCTTCTAGAAGCCCAAGCTAGTTAACTTCAACTAAAGGAAATAAAAAAGTCACTTCCCGCAGCAAACTTATTGTACTTTTCTTTCAAAAAAATACTATAAAATATCATTGTTTTTTGGTTTAGGGTTTTTGCCGTCGTCTTCTTGCTATTTAAGATGCCGTCACTTGTTTTGTGTTCTTTTCTCTTTAACCACTAATTTATTCTCCGATTTTTACAAGAAATTTTGTAAAAATCTTTATTTTATCTTCTTATTTATGTTCGATAGAGATAGAAACAACATGAAATGCTAATTTTGTTTAAAGAGTTAGAAAAGTAAAGAAAGAAAGACGAAGGTGACAGATTTTACAAGAAATAATCCATGGCCTTTAAGAAATGAGGTTTGTTTTGATTTTTGGACAGTTGAAATTGAAAACGGCGTAGTTTTAAAAAGAAGGATTCCGTCCGATTTACCGATTTTTGTGGTTCCACTGGGTTCTATCCGGTTCAATACGAGTTCTTATCACATTCGGGTTTATGGGTTTATGAACCGGACTGGTGACCAGTTCCCGATTTTTTCGATCCAACCGGCCGGTCCAGTTTTCAAAACATTGGTAATTTGTATAATTAAGTGGGCAACTGTACATCATGCACGAATAATATGAACCTACCGTAAAATAAAAGAAAAATTAGAGATATGTTGTTTTTTATATAGATATTGCGAATAATGGTATCCCAAGCCCTTTTGATCCAAACTAATCCACTGCGAGGAAGCTGACACTTAGCTATGTCTCATTTGAGCCTCTTGTCCTCTCCCAATGATGGCGAGGCTCGAACTCGAGACATCTCTCTAAAACCAGAAGGACTTTACCAACAATACCAACTTTCACTAGTAATTAGAGATATTTTAGTGTATTTTTTTAGGGGAAGATATGTTAATGTATTTACCCATTTATTTATAAATATATTTTGATTTTAATTTATTAAAATTTTTATTATTTAATTATAATTAATTTAATAAAGTCCTAACTACATTTGATCTGAAATAAATTTAATAGAAAATGACTAACTTGACCTATTTAATATTCTTTTATGAAAGTAATTAACAAAGGATGATGAAGTAAATTTACTAATTGGTTTAAAAGTCTATTATTTATCAATAAATAATTTTAAAAACAATAACAATATATTTTGATTTTAATTGGTTAAATTTTTTATTATTTAATTACAATTAATTTAATATAATCCTAATTATTACATTAGATTTGTTATAAATTTAATAATAAATGACCAATTTAACCTATTTAATATCCTTTCATAAAGTAATTAATAAAGGATGTGGAAATAAACTTACTATAATCCTAATTAGTTTAAAAGTTTATTATTTATAAACGATTAATTAAAAAATGACTAATATATATATAATTGGATATAGGGGGTTAGCAGATAAATCGACCCTATTACCTTTCTTTAATTAACTTATTAAAAAGTGTTTAAGTTAGATAAATTAGTCATTATTTTAATTAATTGTTTATAAATAGTAGACGTTTAAACCAATTAGGATTATAGTAAGTTTACTTTCACATCCTTTATTAATTACTTTATTAAAGGATATTGTAATTTCTTATTAAATTTATAACAATTCTAATGCAATTAGGATTATATTAAATTAATTGTAATTAAATAATAAAAAATTTAACCAATTAAAATCAAAATATATTGTTATTGTTTTTAAAATTAGTTATTGATAAATAATAGACTTTTAAACCAATTAGTAAATGGTATTATATCAAGTGTACAAATTTATTTAAAATTAAAATGTTTAAAATTTATATTTATTTATTTATCTTTAAATCATTCGTGTTAAGATTAATTAGAATATAGTATAGTCCAATAAATAATTTTATAAGTAAAATGTGACAATTTATTTATATGATGAGTATCACATGTTGGACGTACACGTGCAATGCACATAGATTAAAAAAACTAGTGGAACTTAAAACGTGACAAGAAATCTCTATTATGTATATAAATTGGATTTAAATACTACAAAATTATCCAGAGTAAGTTGATAGGGAGCAATGATTTTAATTTGAAAATAAGAACCTTTATTCATTGGATAAAATAATAGTCCTTAAAAATGAAAAATACATACATAGTTCCTTTCATGTTTCAATAGCAATAAAATTAAGTTAAAACTTTTCTCCTCACTTCAATTAAAGGAGGAATCAAAATTAAATTTGTTTACAAACATCTAATCATATTCTAAAGATTATAAAATAAAAATTTGATTAGATTTATAATAATTATTGTCGACTTATAATTATTGTTCTAGCCCTAGTAATTAATGTTTTCCTCTAAAAATATAGTTATCTTTTTTTATAAGTAGATATGTATTTTTTCAAGGAAATCTGGGCCTGGTGCTCCTGGGGATCACCTGTGATAAACAAGTAACGGACGTGCCAGGGATGCGGATTCCCAATGAAAACCTGACTTCTAACAGAAAAATGTGAGTTTGGATTTACTTAACAGTATCTCAATTCACCGAGAAAATAAGAAATGTAAACTTAATAGGATTGAACTTCAAAAGAAAGAGATTGAGGAAGTAAGGAAAAACTAACTTCAAAGGAGAACTGAACATTGTAATTAAAACTTTGGAATTCAATTACAAATTGGATGAAAATAAGGCTAACAAACACTATGAACATTTGAAAAGGGAGATTACAACTTAAATGAAAATAACTAAATTTGTTAGGTTGCTTGCGTGTTCAAGAGTAGTGTGATTTTGGGGTGTTCAATTGTCGGTCCTCTTCATTAATGTCTTCTGCCTTCTTTTATAGTAGCACTTGCGACCGTTATTTCTATTAGTCATGACCACGTTCTCCTGATAATAACTTCTTTTATAGTTATTTAGGTCATGTCGATCTTCCTACTTCCTCGGATCCCCTTTATTCAAGGATGTGTTGTTCTTAGTGATTCGTTACTTGTTCATTGTCTTGCCTGGCGATTACCTTTATTCTAAACCACTTCCCACGTTTTGGCCTTCCTGGATTTTCTCCCTTTGTTTTTGTTTGATGTGGCCTTCCTGGTAATGAGTTATCGTGAATATAGCACTTTCGTTCAATCCCATTGTCTTATTTCCTTTCGGATACTTGTAAGAGCTCTAAGAAAAACTACCCACTTCTCCAAATTTAGTGGTGGTTGTTTTGTTTTAGCTGCTCCTCCTTACTTGGTTTCCTTGGACCACGTTCTCCTTCAAATTCATCATGGCTTTCTTGGGTAACAACTCTTAACTTTGTTAGATAAACCAATTATTATCTTTTTGGGTCTAAACTCAAAACATGGGCCAAACCCAAATGCAAAATATGGTACCAACAATATGTATATAGTTTTCTTAAATATAATAATTTTTTTAAAAGATAAAAAGGGGAGGATTGAATCGAAAACTCCAAATCAATTATAAATATTTTTATCACCGCATTATGCCTCGGGAGATACCCTAAATGTAATAGTTTTCTTTGAGAATACTCTAAATATAATAGTTTTTTTTATAATTAGGTAAGGGTGGGTCTCGAAATTGAGACATTCACCCCTACCCACATGGGTAGTACCAATCCACCTAAGATGGATCGGTAAATATAATAGTTAGTTATTAAGAAAAGAATAAATGTTTACAAAAAATGCCATTGGTTGTGAAGAAAAAAAATTAAGATGGAAATGTGCGATTTACATATCATAAAATTATAACAAATATTAAATTATAGAGGTAAATACTATTTCCTCTTCAGATTTGACATATTATACTAGTACCATTATGAGGTTTAAAAAATATATGATTTCCCCCCTCATGTTTGACATATTATCTAGTACCACTCCGAGATTTAAAAAATATACTAATATAACCCTTTAGTTTAGTTCCATTACACTAAAATATCATTCTGTTAGAATTTTCTTATTTTTACGTTTGTCAAACCTTGAAATGATAGTATCAGTAAACATAAACAATATAAATTTCAATAATATTCCTAAAAACACTAACGTAGTGATGTCATTGGTTTAAAATCACATTGTTCCTTTTTCTCATTCATAAAAATAATAATTAGGGCTCTTAATTTTATATTAAAAAATTCAATAAAAAATTGGCTTCACTTTTAAAAGAATGCTCACATAATTAACTTCATGGGAGGAAAATTCTTGAATTTTTAATATAATATTAAAAGCCATAATTATTATTTTTTATGAATAAGAAAAAGAAAAAAATGTGATTTGAAACCAATGAAATCACCACATTAGTGTTTCTAGGGATATCATTGAAATTTATATTATTTATGTTAACTGCTATCGTCATTTTAATATAATATTAAGAGCATAATTATTATTTTTATGAATGAGAAAAAGGAACGATGTGATTTTAGACCAATGAAATTAACACGTTAGTGTTTCTAGGGATATTATTGAAATTTATATTGTTTATATTGACTTGTAAAAATAAGAAAATTTTAACAGAAAGATATTTTAGTGTAACGGAACCAAACTAAAGGGTTGTGATAGTATATTTTGTAAACATTAAGGTGGTACTAGATAATATGTCAAAACTAAGAGGGGAAATCATATATTTTTTAAACCTAAGGGTGGTACTAGTATAATATGTCAAACCTGCGGGGAATAGTATTTACCTCTAAATTATAATATTTCAAAAGTTTATAATGTAAATAGCACATATACAAAAAGGTTATCTAATCCTTAATTTCTTTTAAAATTAAATATATTTTAATATTTTAATATTTTCCACTCAAAAGAATTATAATATTTCAAATTTTTAAATAAATGTCATTCTTTTTTTTTTTTTGAACAGAAATAAGTGACATTCTCTTTTATGATTGTTATTATTCATTAGCAGTATTTTTATATCAAAATATTCATAAAAGAGCTTATGTTAAAAGTCATTTCACCAAATCTATTATATTTATATAAAGCTCAAAGTTGAGCTAGGTATTGAGTGTCATGTGGCACTCTCTTTGAAGAGAGTGACACATGGCGTTCCAATCTTTTAAAGTTTTGGTTTAATTATAGTATTTATGATATACATTTATATATGGTAGGTTATTTTTATAAAAATTTATGTAGAAAAAAATGGTATGTAGAAAATCTTATAAGAATGTGTTGTGTAAGCATATTTTATAAAATAAAATTTTAAAAATTTATTGTCCATTTACATAAATTAATTTATAATTAGTTTAACAATTTAATTTATAACTTAATAATTATCTTATTATGATGTAAAGTAAAATAATGTTTTGTAACATATTTTGTGACTTGCTAATTAGAAATAAACACGTATAATTTATAAATTAGAAGTATTCATATAATAATAAATATATATTTAATTTTAGTAATTTTAATAATTCAGTCATTATTAGGCATTAATATCTATTATATCTATATAAAGCTTAAAATTGAGCTAGGTATTGAGTGCCATGTGGCACTCTCTTTGGAGGGAGTGACACATGGCATTCCAATCTTTTAAAGTTTTGCTTTAATTATAGTATTTATGATATACATTTATATATGGTAGGTTATTTTTATAAAAATTTATATAGGAAAAAAAGGTGTGTAGAAAATCTTATAAGAATGTGTTGTGTAAGCATATTTTATAAAATAAAATTTTTAAAAACTTATTGTCCATTTACATAAATTAATTTATAATTATTTTAACAAATTAATTTATAATTTAATAATTGTCTTATTATGATGTAAAGTAAAATAATGTTTTGTAATATATTTTGTGACTTGCTAATTATAAATAAACAAGTATTATAAATTAGAAGTATTCATATAATAATAAATATATATTTAATTTTAGTAATTTTAATAATTCAGTCATTATTAGGCATTAAGAATAATTATATTGTTAGGTGTAGTAAAAAAAACATTAGACATAGCATTGATATTTTATTTATTTAAATCTTAATTTCTTACTAATTAATGCATTGATAACAATAGTTGTTACTATCCCTCAATTGCTAATTCACTACAAGTAACGTTCAATTTAGAAAAAGAGAATTAAAGTCTCATTATGTCCTCTAACTAGTAATTTTACACTCATTTTTTTGAGGGGTATATATCTACACTCATTGATATACTATAATACATGGCTATATGAAAATAAAAAGGTAATGCTTCTACATGTTTTTTTATTTAATTATCTTTTTTTAATATATGTTTTTACATATCATAGCTTTGTGATTCATGATTTCCCAAATCTTGATCTTTCTGTCGTAGTTGTAATATTGAAAGCTTGTTGTGATATTGAAGAGTTATCAATGTACTTTCAAAAATTTTCTTCAAAGGTGCGTCTTCTAATGTTTAAGCACCTCATAAACTTTCACCTTGAGACATTGTTTTGATCATTTTATCATGTATTATTTTAAGGTTTTATGTTAGACTAATATGGTCATCAATTGCTATTTTCTGTCCTGTATGGTTTTTGCTTCCTTTTTATGTATCAACAACAGAAGTAATTTTTTTGATAAAAGTTTATGAATGGATCAACAGATGAAGTAATTTTTTTTTTTGGAGAAATTTGTGTTGTTAAATTTACATAAGAGGCTATAATCATAGAAGATATAATGCATTATTTTTTTGCACTTTCCTTCTAATTTTAGTCGCCTGACACTGGTGGATTCTCATTTTATCAATATATATATAATTGATTTTATTATATATATATATATATATCATTTATTTAAAAATCTGTTGGCTTTTATGGCATCAATCCATCTTATTTTGAGTTTAACAACCTTTTATCTTTGTCTAACAAAGTCCCCAAGTGTGTAAGTTTTCAAATAAGCTAGTTTTTGAAGGACTCTTGCAAACAGCGCCTGTGAAGGGAGAGTTGCGTCCGCTTCAATATTTCGTGCCCAGGAAGAGAGCATCGCCCCCGTGGCTAGCGACGAAGGGCGCCAGCGGTTAGGAGATAGCGCCCAGGCTTTTAGGGTGAACTTGGAGGGCTTTTGTACGATTAGATCCGCGCCCGTGACATTCTAAATCGCACCTGCGATTTGAGAAACAGAGAGCCCCTTTTTCTAAAGGCTTGAGGTTGCATACCTGCGGTTTGATCAAAAGAAAGTAGCCGTACAAGCCTAGCAAGCCGCCTCTCATGCAAGCAAGCTGCGCCTCCAGATCCATCTAGTTGCTTCATAAAAAAGGTGTCTTCTTTGTACCCGCAATGGAGGAATCAACATTGCGGGTTGTTCAAAAGAAAGCAAGCCGCAAGGACAAAGCAAGCCGCTCTTAAAAGCATCTTTTGCTCTAAGAGATATCACGCCCGCGGTTAGATATATCGCACCCGCGACATAATCAAACAGAGAGCAGGTCTCAAACGTCATCCTCTGCTCAAATGAGCTCGCGCCCACGGTTTGAGATGTTGCACCCGCGACATTCAAGGAAGCCTCTAAAAAACCAGCCGTTGGAAGCTCGCGCCCATTCCCGACGATCCACACCCGCGACCTTACTATTTTTCAGTGCTTTTACTGAAAAAGTTTTTAGTTGTTAGACACACTTTTGGGGTTGTCTCTAACAGCTAGTTTTGGGTATTTTGGCTATAAATACCCATCATAAATGTTCTTCATGTAAGACCATTAATTCTTTAATAGCCAAACTCTTGTAACCTTTTTTTCTCAATCATTTGTAATTGTTTGGATGGTTGGTTATGGGTAGCTAGAACTCTAGAGCATTTGTTGTTTGG
>CANYLF013088011.1:0-13506 GCA_948193215.1 Bocquillonia castaneifolia
AAAAATAATGAATATAATGTATTTGCATTTATTTATCTAAAAATTATCTTGCTTGTTTAGAGGCTAAAATTCTCGAAAGTCGTTCATCATCTAGGAAAAAAACACAAACAATTATGCAAATGTAAAACATCAAAAAAATAATAATATAATTGTTTGATTTAAAATTATATAACATCTAACTCACGTAGTCTTTTAGTCGAATTGTGAAACTTTACTCTCTTCAAATCTAGTATCATTCTCCGTTAGAGTCTTGCCTTTTTATAAATTAGGATTTGAGGAGCTCTTTTATGATCTAAACACAAAAACCAAAAAAGATAGAATGAAAAATACATTTTTATATGAGGCATCGTAACTAAATAAATTGAAAAAAAAAATAAAGAGATTCACCTTATTAAAATTCACCATTTTCCATGTGATGGAGATTTTCAATTCTTAATTAAGATGATGACGACTCAAATTTACGTTTCATATCTAAACAAATATTTCAAAGACTTTCAAATGGAGAAGAAAACTTGCAAAGGGAAAATGTGTAGCAAACCAAAAGAACAAACGTTCACAAACTATCAATTTATAGCAATGAAATTATCAATAGGTTCATTAATGCCTTGGAATATCAAAAGACAAATAAAAAAAACGTAAGAAATATGAAAGGTAAAGATATTTAAAAGACAATAATAAATTTTAAAATGTTATGAATACAAAAAGGCAAAACTAATTAAGTATTTATAATGTTATTAACAAATAATAAATATAAAACCTTTTAAATTCTATAATTATTAAATATTAATAATTAATAATACATAAAAATGTTCACTACAAAAAAATAAAAAACAATAATAAAAGTCATGCCACATCATCCTAAAATCCTAGGTGGCAAAGAAAAATTCCTTACATTTTAGTTATTTATATAGATTATTTAACTACCTTAGATGATACTTTATTGAGTCAAATAAATTATAATTATGTATGATCTATGAATCCCTCATGATAACTAATTTAAAAATTGCACATGATTTTGAATTGATCTGAATAAATGGACACCATTTAGATGAACAGTCCAAATTTGGAAAGTTTAGTAAAATTCAAAAGGTTTGGATACAATAGCAAAGGGAAAAATTATATGAAACTATTATTCATGCCGGCCAGTAATCTAAATTGAAATAACAAATCAATAAAACTAAAACATTTGAACATTTATAGAATAAGTGAATAGCTTTTCTAATCGGTGAATCCATCATGTTTTACAGTTCAATACAGAAAGTTAATTATTCGCTATTAATCTATTGACGATTTTTGATATTGTATGTGGTAACTCGCTAACTATAGGTTGTGCTCCCTGTGTCGATCTTAAAAAATCTTCACAGGGTAACTCACCTAATACGTATCAGCTTTAATAAATGACAAAATCAAAATAAAATAAAATGAGTAGTGTTGTAAAACTAGATAAAACAACAGTATAAAATATACTGTAACCAAAAAAAAGGGAAATCAGTGTAAAAAAGAAAGACCATCAGTTAAAAGGGAGTGGTGTTGTGCTCCTTATCTAGATAAATCTTATTAATACATATATTGAAATTGTATATGGATAAGACTATCTCACTAATTATATATTAGTTTCAATAGGTAACAATTTGAACAAAATTAATACCCTTCAACTTAAGTTTAATTAATAGAAGTACTAAGTTGATGAAACATCCACATTAATTGTATAGTTCATAACAAGTAATACCTTTTGTTTTGAACATCTTAGTAGTACTTCTCAAATCTTAAGTCTCATCAATGTGTCCATATGATGCACGGAACATGGAGAAATTATACAGTAACACTTATACCATGTCATTAATTGATAAGGTAATAAAAATAGACATGTGACAATACTTGGTTAAAAAAACAATAAAAATTAATATTTTAAATTGGGATATTTTAATAAGAGTGTTTTTATAAATTATAAATAAAAAATTAATAAATTATAAATTGATGATTAATAAATATGCATTAAAAAAATAAATAAATTTAAATTGAGAGATAAAAATGTCTCTATTGAGATGTTCCAATTTGAGACACTAAAAAAAAGATTAAATTTAAATGTTATTTCTTATTTTTTCTTTCTCCTGATCTCAATGTAACTTTGAAATTTAATTGTTGATTTTTTTTCTCTCACCAACCAAAAAAAAGCCAGAAGATATCTACTGCAATAAATCTGTCAACTCTAAAATTTACCACCTTCGGGAAATGTGCTTCTCCATTAAATCGATTTTTTTACAAAATCAAATCAATTTATTTTTACAAAATCAAATTGATAATATATCAAATAAAAGAACATAATAAATTATTATGTGAGAATTCTGATGTTAGCACATGTCGTAGAGCAGGGAGCCAAATCTGCTGGTGGAGATGAGACCGGAAGAAGGACAGATAAGGTTGTGGAAATCAGAAGCTTCTTTATGTCTAGTTACTGTGGAGCTCTTGAGAGATTGATGATGGGATGATTATTGTTATTCTTCTTCTTCTCGATAAATCTTTAGGTTAGAGAGTTTTAGGTGGTTGGAGTATTTGAATGGAGAGAGTAAAATTGGTGGCCGGAATGAACAGACTGACAGTAAAATTGATGAGGAGGAGAAGGTGATGATAAGTGAATCGGACGCGGTTGCAAAATGCGTGGTGAGAGAAGGAAGGGAAAGTGAGAGTGCCATGTGTCTTTTTTTATTGGCTTGTGAGACCACCTCAGATAATAACATGGTATCGCTGTATTACTGTATAATTTCTTGTTTTTATCCTCTTACTTGTTTCTTACATGGTAATTTTATCTTCCTAACACTTGCATTTTCCTTTCAAGGACTACCGAATATTTCTCAACCAGGATAAAATAATAGGTGGACAATAACGACAAATTTTTATTCACTCTTAATATATTGAATGATTGTTGTACTTGATATACTAAGGTTAAGAATAAAATGAAATAACTCGATTTCAGTTGATTTCAGTGTTCCGTTTTGGAAAGAATATATATATATATATATATATAATTGAAATAATATTTAATTAATAATGTATTACAGAATAAAAAAATTTAATTAAAACTATAAAATAATATTTTTAAGGATAAATTAAAATAAAAATATTAGTTGTAACAAAGTATAAATGAAGATTAAAAAAAAACTAGAACGAGAGTTCAAAATAAGAATGAATATATTGTAGATATGTGTAGTGTTGTATATTTTGGATTAACTCTACTTCCGTTTTTGCAATCTTTCTAATTTTTTTTTATCTCATTCTCTATTTCTTAGGTCACTACTCCATATATCAGGAACATTAGTGCTCCAATATTTTTCACCATAGATTACTTTGTAAATAAGTTTAGATCATTAGATGTATTTGTTTTATAATTCTTAATTTTAAAGGATAAAATAGTAAAATTATAAATAGGTTAAACAAAAAGTTCGTATTTTGTCAAACTTTATTGAAGCTGATAAGTTTTATTTGGAATTTAAAATGGAATTGTTATTCATCCAAGACCATTGGATTAGGTGGGCATAGATTAGGCGGTCAAAGATTAGGCTTCTTTTTTTTATTTTTTTATTTTTAACTATTTGATCATTTTTATACAGATTTTAATGAGTTAAACTAAAAATATTTTTAGTTGTATAAAAATAAACAAATGAAGCTGAATTTTATCAATTTTTATAATAAATTTTAAATTATCTTTATTCATAATTTCAATAATTTTAGCTTATTTTAGCTTATATATATATATATATAACTTTAAAAATAATTGATAATGTTATATGAAAATGCAAATTTCTTTTATATTTTGTAAATAAATTAGGCTCTTGATTTTTTTTCATATCTTATAATATTTTATAGTTAATTTTTGGAAATTTGAATAAATTAATATTCCTTTTGTCCATCTTTAATAGAAAAGATATTTAATAAGAGTTAGACTTATTTATAGCTACTTGTCTACAAGTTTGTGCAAGAACCGATCCAAAGTAATTTCAGCTGGATTCAATTTTTAATTTTAAAATTTTAAAAATTTGGTTTGATTTGATTTTAGATATTAAAGGATGAAAATGATCTCTGTAAAACTGACAGAATTTAGGCTTAAAAGTAAAACCAAACTAAAAATTGAATCAAACTAGAATGGTTTGGTTTTGGTGCTAATTTTTTTGGTTCAATTCAGTTTTATGAACTAAAAAAAGTTTAATTCGGTTTGATCTGATTTGAACCAAGTGGACAACTCTATCGAGATCCATCCAAACTCGTCTGTCTTGGATGAGTTTGTACACTCTATTTAATATAAAGTTTAGCATGACTTAAATTCGAGCTAAAGTCTATAATAGACCCACATTTTTATAGATGAATTTAAATTTTATTCTTAATTAAAATTATATGTAGGCTCAATAAAAAACTTATATGAACCCGCATAAATCCAATATACAAACTGGCTTGAATAAAAAGCTAGACTCTGTCGTGCTTAAGCTTACTTATAAAAAAAAGTAAGGTATGGTTGAAAACAATCCAAATCGGTTTAAACTTGCCCAATGAACAAATATAATAAGAGCATAAAACTAGTTTTACTCTTGTTATATCTATTGCCATTACTAAATATTTATATATATATATATATATATATATTAAGCTTACATCTTGTCTTACAATATTAGAATTAAAAAATAAAAGATCTTGAAAATATTGTTAGAAATTAAAATTACATATATAACTAAAATTAAAATAGAAGTGACACTAAAAATAAAAAATAATAATAAAGTTAACAATAAATTAGAATAAAAATAAAAAATATTATAATACTTATATTACGTCAAATTAGAGTTGAAAATTAAATTAATGACAATTTTTATAAGTCAATGATAATTTAACTCGTGAATTATACATGGATCAACTTCATTTTAATTTTTTTTATAAACTCTAATCTCATAAACCCATGAGGTGTGGTTCGAATGGTAAAATTGACAACTCTCGCAAGTGTACGGAATAGTTATAGTAATAAACTCGAAGTACGAGGTTGATCCACAGGAGCAAAACGTATAAAAATCAATTTTTCGATTAAAAACATAATATGCAAGAAAATTAAAACGAATACGCTTAGTTTGATTTTGAAATAATTGAAAATAAATTAAATAAATTAAAAGCTAAAATTAAACTAATAAATTTAAAGCAAGAAAAATAATTAAAAACTAAAACAATTAATTTTGATAAATAAAACTCAATGAAAACAAATACTAGAGCTCAGGAATTCATCTAGAGGGGTAATTCAATTACTAATTAAAAATTCATTTAAGCAAGACTTTTCAAAAATATTTAATCCTCCGTCAAGGTAGAAAAACGTATTTAATTGAACCAACTATGTCAATCCGTCGATGCACACTAATTAAACAATTAAATCCATTAAGTAAATCTTTAAATCAAATTTAAGTTAATTGATGTGTCCGTATTAACATCTAAACAAGCTCAATTTTCAAATCCGGTTTATAACAATCTGTCGATTAAATTATAAATCCTAACAAATATAAAACTAGGTGGCCAATCAAGAATTATGTTAAATAAGCCCTTGAAAATTGAATTAAATGAAAAAACAAGAAAAACTATAATTAAATAGCTAATCAAAACATTAGTAATTAAATCACCCCCTACTAAACTTCATCCTTCACTCTAGTAAGAAAATTAGTTATTAAACATAATAAAAATCAATAAACAAACAATAAACATGATAAAAATAAAATAATATAAATAGATTAAAGTAGAATCAACTTAGTCTCAATTGTTGATCACAAGCTTCAATTCTTCACCAATTATAAAGAAATCACCTTGAATCACACTAAAACCAAGAAATTCTAAACAAACCAAAATTGATTTCTAGAGAAAATAAAACTAAAATTCGATCAAAAGCTCCTCTAAAAAATAAAAACCATTGTATTTATAGTGTAAGACTATTAAAACCCTAAAAATACCCTAGGAACCACTCAAAATCGGACCAAAATACCCCAAAAATCATCCAAAAATCAGCTTTCACGCATCTGAACCGGACCTGGGTGTTTGCTCCGGTTCAGGTCCTGTCTAGGTCTGTTTCTCTTGGGTAAACCTTGCCAATTTTCACCTCCAGCGATCCAACATATGACCTAACTTACGAAGGGCATATCTCATTCGTATGAATTCCAAATTGCAAAATTCTTGAGCCTAAACTCAATTTCAAGAAGTCTACTTTAATGTCTATGTTTTGACATTTCTCTAAATCGATCATCTTCGTGCCCAAAATGCCCTTGACATTTCAGTGCTACATCTGAGACAGCTTTCAAAGTATTTCCCGGAGTTTAGCTTGCATCTCCTTCATTCTAGCACCAATTGAGCTGATTCATTTTTGGAAATGAAAGTAAATTCAATCCAATTATGATCTAGATCTTTTCAACTCAAAACTCTTTCCACATCAAATGCTCCAAGCTCCCAAAGTTGGCCGATTTGCAAAACCGCAAACTAGCTCCTGTAAGCTTTAAATCTCAAATGTTGTCTTTAACTTCTAAACCTTCAAAGGACCATACCTACAATGATTTTACACCAAAACAAATATAAATCACCTTTGAAAACATAATAACCATGATGAAATTAGATTGACACTTGTATGAAGCAAAGATAAAGGAATTACACGATTTATGCTCTAAATGAACTCAAATTCCCCTAATATTGTAAGTTAATAATAAATAAAAAATATAGATGCTAAAACCACTCAAATGGTGAAGGAAGTGAATTAAAAACCACTAAAACATATAGAATGAAACCCGATTATCAAATTCCCCCACACTTGAGCTTTTGCTTGTCCTCAAGCAAAATTAATCAACACTTAAATCAACAAATTGAATCCCATAATATTGCAACTCAAGCCATCATTATAAAAATTATTACCTTACTCATAATAATTCAAATTAAAAAATTCATAGCTAATATTAAATTTCAAGCTTCCTAAACCAAATTCAAGTCAAACCAATCAAATTACAATTCCAATTAAAACACAAAAACCCAACACTCTTTCAATCTCACAATTACTCTCATGTGTTTAGGGGTTAAGTGTTTACTCTCAATTCAATTACAAGGAAGAATTCAAGCATAAGCTTGCTTTTTAATCAAAAGCCCTCCACTTAATATTATTGGAAACACAAATCAAAAGGTCTTTGAATTGGTTGTAATGTGGCTTAGGTAGGGTGGGGTTTAGAAAAGAAATGGATGAATTAGGCTAAAAAGAATGCACTTAATCAAAATAAAAACAATGAAATTGTGAAGTAAAAATTATATATCTTAAAACCTTGAGTAGTTCCAACAACTCACTTTTGCCAACACAATCAATGCATAAAATATTAAGTTCTTTGAACTTATTCACTTGCTTCTTCATTTAACTTCATAACAACTTTTTCTCTTCTTTTTTTTCAATTTATTTTCACCATTTTTTTTCAACAACCAATTTCAAAACTTAAAATGCTTGGCAAACTTAATCAAAGAATACTCAATAGTTCTCAAAGTTACTTCACAAATTAAATTGTTTTACAAATTAAAAATATAAGTGCACCTTAAGGGTAGAAAGAAGGGGAAATGTGAAAATTGGCTATAATAGGCTCAATATTATGGTAATTCAAATAATCAACAAGAAAAAAGAAATCAGGCTCAACTTGGTTTACTAATAGATAACAAGGTAGGTTATTTGGCCAAAAGTTAATCCTAGATTGCCTTCATCACTTTCATATTCCCAATAAATAATGTGGATTCCAATTGCATACCAAATCAAGTTCTAATGAATTCTTACCAAGTAAGAATCTCTCAACAACAAAATAAGAGCATAAAAATTAAAAATTTGGCTCAAAAGCTCACATGGATACGAACAATGTTGAGATTTTGGTATTTAACTTGGAACTCACAACAAATTAATTTCATTTAGAAACTTGGAATTGAAAGCTCAAAATTTAATACTCACTTTGAATCAAGTAATTCTCTAAAATTGTAAACAAATTAATAATCCTTATAAATCAAGTACAAATTACAATAATTTTGAAAAAAATCAACTCAATAAAATAAGTATCAAATTAATATGCTTAACAACAAACATAATACAAAACAACACAAAACATCACATTAAGCATAAAAATTTAAAATTTAACTACAAATTCATCACAAATTTTTAAACAAAGCCAAAGCCAATATTCCCTCTCCCACACTTAAGTGAAACATTGTCCTCAATGTTTAGACATAACAAAATTAAGGTGAAGGGTAAAGGAAACTTCCCTGAAAATGATCAAATCCACAACCGAGCAAGAGTCGGTATCCCAAAAATTAAAATAAAAACCTAAAAAGAAAACACACAAAAAGAAAAGACAATTAAGGGAATCCTAAAGATGAAAAATAAAGTTCAAAAATAAAAAAAAATAAAAATAATAAAAACAAATACTAAATTAAAAATGTGGATTGTCCTCCCCAGTAGGGCTTCATTTAACGTCTAGAGCTAGACATTGTAACGCATTCATGGAGGCTCAAAGTTGAGGCATGAAGATTCACCAACATTCTTGATCACATTCATAACATGCTTCTTGGAAGAAGACCGAAAGGCTTGCGGTTGAGGATCTAAATGATTTGATTCCTCATTCCTCCCTTTAATGCACCATTTAAAACTCTTACTAAGCTTAGCAAAAGCTTTGGATGCCTTCTTCTTCATCTTTTTGCTATTGAGAGATTGGCTGGTATCAAGCATAAAGCATGTAGCACCCTTTGGAACCTTACTACCATCACCCTTGACATCCACCACCAACTTATCATCAAGCTTATTCACATCCATAGTGGTTTCCTTGCACATGGGTGTTGGCATTAAAACTTGACCGGTGTCCATCTTATAGCTTGCATCCTTACTTTTAAGTTGGGGATGCTCATCATTACTGAGCATAAAAAACTCATCCTTGTCTCCCCCTACTCGAACGGTGATCTTGTCCATATTTAAATCTATCATAGCTCTACTTGTTGCTAAAAATGGACGTCCCACTATGATAGGAATATCCATGTCCTTTTCCAACTCAAGCACAAGAAAATTGGCTGGCAAGTAAAACTTTCCCACCTTAACCAAGATGTCCTCTACAACTCCCATTGGCTGTATAGTTAATCTATCCGCTAGTTGTAAAGAGGTTGTGGTTGGTTTAAGCTCACCAAGTCCTAACTTCCTGAAAAGAGACACAGGTATAAGATTAACACTTGCTCCTAAATCATACAAACATTTATCAATAAAATGAGAACCAATAAAGCAAGCTATAGTAAAACTCCCTGGGTCCTTTTAACTTTAAGGGTAATTGGTTTTGGAGAATTGCATTACACTCGTCTATTAAATGCACCCTTGTATGCTCATTCAATCTCCTTTTATGCATGGTGACCTCTCGAAGAAACTCGAGGTATTGGGGCACTTGATCAATCATACCAAGGAAGTGGAGGCTCTTTGGAATCTTCTTTAATGTCTCTAAAAACTTGTTGAAGTTGTTGGCATCACCCTTCCCTACTAGTCTTTGTGGGAGAGGAACAGGAGAGACATAATTGACAACAAGTTTGGGAGGTTCTTGTTTCACTTCTTGCTTTGTTGCTTCATCCTCTTATCTTTGAACTTCTATTTTTTTTCTTCTAATTTGGCTCATCATGTGCCTTCCCATTCTATAATGAAATTGCCATTGTTGTCTCCCTTGGGTTAACCACTGTGTTGCTAGGCAAAGCTCCTCGAGGTCTTTCTTACAATTGCTTTGCAAGTTGTCCAATTTGTCACTCAAAATTCTGGATGGTGATTCCTTGTTGCTTCATCATATTCTCGTGTTGCTTCAAAATGGCCTCTTGTTGCTTAACATAGACATCTTGATTGGCCATGTATTTTAACACCAATTCTTCAAAAGATGGCTTGGCTTGTTGTTAAGGTGGTTGTTGCACTTGTTGTTGAGGCAGTTGATATTGTTGCCTTGGTGAGAATCCAAATGGGTTGGCTAGGTTGATTAGGGTCCCTCCATGCAAAGTTAGGGTGATTACGCCAACCCGGGTTGTAAGGGGATCATCTTGGGGTTGATATTGTCATATTCACCCACATAGTTCGCCACCTCCACATTTTGATTTCCATTATAAGTGCAATTTGTGGATGGATGCCCATATTGACCACAAAGATAGCAAGCTTCATTGGTAGGAGGATTAATGTGACTTGTCTCTCTAGCCAACATCTTCACATGTTTAGTGAGGTCAGCCACATGATTAAGCACTTCCA
This sequence comes from Bocquillonia castaneifolia, assembly GCA_948193215.1. Lineage (NCBI taxonomy): Eukaryota > Viridiplantae > Streptophyta > Magnoliopsida > Malpighiales > Euphorbiaceae > Bocquillonia > Bocquillonia castaneifolia. The sequence goes on from CANYLF013088011.1 coordinate 10,277, forward strand.
AAGATGATTGATCACTAGAACGATTCCTCCTATTCCTGCTAGCCTTCATTTGATAGTTAGTCGCAAGCATTTCAAAGATATCCCACATCTCCTCCAAGGTTTTCTCACCCATACTAATTCTAACATGAGTGTTTACCAAATTTTATCCTTTATCACATGACCCCTCATAAAAGAACGTCACCAATAGATTAGTGGGGTATTGATGATGTGAACATTGAGTAAGACAGCTTTGAAATCTATCCCAAGCTTCAAGGAAGAGTTCACCATCATTTTCAACAAAAGTTCTAATCTTGGCTCGCACCTCTGTAGTCTTTCCTTGGGTGTAGTATTTGGTGATGAACTTGTTATAGATATCTTTCCAAGTTGGCATTGAACCTTCAGGCAGGTTCATGAATCAAGTTTTGGCTCTATCTTTCAATGCAAGAGGAATGCATCGCATCCGCAATTCAAGTTCAGGAACACCATTCAATGGAAAAGTTGCAATGACGCTACAAAATTCCCTCATAAAAGCTAGTGCATCTTCAAATGGCAAACCATAGAAGTGTGGAATCATGTTGAATTGAAGAGTTTCAAATCATAATTCCTTACAGCATGACTCAAAATAATGCATGAAGGTGATGCACTAATAACAGGGCGTTGAATATCGCGAAGATAGGCCTTATTATCGCCTTGCCCTTGTGGTGGTGGTCTTTGATTCCCTTATGGTGGAACATACCCATGGCGTCATCCCACTTATGGTGGAGGTGGATGAACATTCACTAGAGGAAGCCTTGGGTCAACAACCATGCCTATCGGTGGGTTAGCAACTCCTTTTCCACCATTGTTTACTCCATTATTACCATTGTTACCTTTGTTGCCACTATTAGTGGGGATTACATCATCGTGAACATCTTAACATGTCCTTCAGGAGGATCAAAGTGGTTGCGTGGTAAACCTAATTGTGGATCATCAGGTTTTGTTCCACTAGATGCCATGTCACTACCTTGCTTTCGTCAATGAGAAATGAAATGATTTGCTCGACAAGTTCGTTCTATCTCCGGATTCAATGATTTTAACTCTAGTAAATCAAATTTCTTTGATTGATTTCGAGTTAACATGCACTACCTACAAACACCAAAACAAACACAAATCAACAGTAACGAAGTAACAACTAACACAATACGTAACAATAAATTCATAACAACAATACAAACATTAGCAAAAGGAAAAAAATTTAAACAAAAACAACAAAAACAGTTAATTTAACACGAAAAACAAAATAAAAATGAAAAACAACAAAAAAGCAAAAACAAGCAACGACAAATGTTGACGATTAAATAAAAATAAAATAATTAATAATTTAAGTAAATAAAATCACGTTAATCGAAAAACAATTAATTCTGTTGTCCCCGGCAACAGCGCCAAAAACTTGACAACTCCCGCAAGTGTACGGAAATGTTGTAGTAATAAACTCGGAGTACGAGGTCGATCCACAGGGATAAAACGTATAAAAATCAATTTTTTGATTAAAAACACAATATGCAAGAAAATTCAAACGAATACCCTTAGTTTGATTTTTGAAATAATTGAAACTAAATTAAATAAATTAAAAGCTAAAATTAAACTAATAAATTTAAAGCAAGAAAAATAATTAAAAACTAGAACAATTAATTTTGATAAATAAAACTCAATGAAAACAAACACTAGAGCTCAAGACTTCATCTAGAGGGGTAATTCAATTACTAATTAAAAATTCATTTAAGTAAGATTTTTGGAAAATATTTTAATCCTCCGTCGAGGTAGAAAACGTATTTAATTGAACCAACTATGCCAATCCTTCGATGTACACTGATTAAACAATTAAATCCATTAAGCAAATCTTTAAATTAAGTTTAGGTTAATTGCCGTGTCTGTATTAACATCTAAATAAGCTCAATTTTCAAATCCGGCTTATAACAATCCGTCGATTAAATTATAAATCCTAACAAACATAAAACTAGGTAGCCAATCAAGAATTATGTTAAATAAGCCCTTGAAAATTGAATTAAATGAATAAACAAGAAAAACTATAATTAAATAGTTAATCAAAACATTAGTAATTAAATCACTCCCTACTAAACTTCATCATTTGCTCTAGTAGGAAAATTAGTTATTAAACATAATAAAAATCAACAAACAAACAATTAAAATCAATAAACAAGATAAAAATAATATAATATAAATAGATTAAAGTAGAATCAACTTAGTCTCAATTGTTGAACACAAGCTTCAATTCTTCACCAATTATGAAGAAATCACCTTGAATCACACTAAAACTAAGAAATTCTAAACTTCGTATGCTCTGACAGCCTCCTCCTAAAACCTAGTTTTAGACTAGTATTTATAGTCGGTTTAACTAAAACTTAAGCTAGGGTTACCACAAACAATTTCCTACTAAAAAACCATGACTTGAGCCTAAAGCAAAGGATTTTTTGGATAAAAATAGCCCTCTAGAGCTTTGGGACGCGTGTACGACTCATACGGGCCATTCCGGGCCGAAACAGCCCGAAAACGGGCTTTTTACAACTAAGGACGACTGACTGGCGTTGGGGGCCCAACGCCAGTCCTCCTTATAGTGTTGAGCCCAATGCCAGTCACATGAGTGGCGTTGGGCCCAACTCCACTTGGAAGAGTGGCGTTGGGCCTAATTCCACTCTTCAGAGTGGCGTTGGGCCCTTTTGGGTCTCCAAATGTCTGATTTTGTAAAAACTTAAAACTGAGAAAATGTGCGGAATGGCCTCAACTATCAATCGAGAAAATTTCAAGTCATTTGGGCACTCGTAGAAAAAGTTATGATGAAAACCATCTGAGAAATGCATCGTTTATGCTCAAAACCGGATTTTGGAGGAAAAACGTGCTATGCAAGCTTAGAAAACACTTGAGGTGAAGCAAATATAATCTCTAAAAAGCAATGTCAACTCAATTCATGCCACTTAGAACATGAATGATCATCATTGGGCCTCCGAGCCGCTTCCGTATTCCTGTGTCAAAAATTAGGTGTTAACAATACGGTTTTTAAATTAAAAATTTTGGAATCAAAAAGGCGGTTTATGGAATTACTGAAACACGTGGAAAATAATTGAAATAACATGTTTAAGCTTTAAATAGATTGTTTAGGTGTTAAATAGGTAAAAATAAGTTAGAAATAAATTTATAATAATTTACTAGGAGTTGTTAAGATTATTAATGTATTTATTAAGTGGTGAAGATGA